>RJWT010022864.1:0-17022 GCA_004365215.1 Cuniculus paca | reverse complement strand
GATCTCCATGTTTTCCTTTTGTGGAATTGCGCTGCTTGGGTTGGACGCCAGAGATTGCCCTCTCCCTCTTCGTCTTGGCATATTCTTGATTTCTTCTATCCCTGAGTAGTGTGGTCCCAGGCACCCCAGCGCTGGCCACAACTTCTCCGAAGCTAGGCTGTTTGTCTTTTCTAGCCAGTGCTGGCTACGTATATCCGATGTTGCATTCCTGTGTCTCTGCACTGAGATGGGCACCAAGCCAACCAGTGTTTGCACGGGAGCAGAGCTGGTCAGGCCCTGCGAATCTAAGCTGTTTTGCGATATTGCCTGAAACGCGCACAGTAGCCGATCTCCAACCAGTCAGCTTCTGCGGGTCTGCCCACAACCTGGAGCTCCCAAATGACTGGTTTTTCTGGCTTCCTTCCAAGCAACTTCTGCGGGTCCGCCCATAACCTGGTGCTGACGCCATAAGGGGTTAGCAGTCTTGGCCCCAGGGGGAACCTGCCCGACTCCAAGATGAGGCCCGGCCTATCACTGTCTCCTTGGGGTGGTGGGGGAGAGGTGGAATTCCAAGCACTCACCAGCAGCCAGTGCAAACCTCTGCTTCCGCCACTCTCCTTCACTCCCACTCCTCTCTGCAGAGACCTCTGGGGTCCACTGCAGCTGCGACCATGACCGCAACCGCGACTGCGCGTCTCCAGGCTCAGCAGCTTTTCTGACAGGGTGGATCGGGCTTCAGGCTGAGGCGCTGCCAGCCACCACCTTCTTCTCTGTTTAAATTCTTTTTATTCTCTTTGTGGGCTTCAATTCATATTTTAGATTATTCCTGGGTCCAGGGGACCCACTTCCTTCCTTCTTGTCCTCTCCATGATGTTATATTCCAGCATCTGAAGTGTTTCTCTCAGAGAGACTGTTTACTCTGCTGCTTACTGTTCCGCCATCTTTAGTTCCTCCTCTATACCTTATTTTCACTCTACTGCCTCATTTTGACTAACAGCAAAGTATCTTTAAAATGATCAACCTGCTTTTTGTTTCCCATTTGTGCTTTCTTTTGCTCTCTTCTGCTGGAAAGCCAAGCTCCTTTGCTCAACTCAGTAGAACACCTATTCTAATTTATAGAAAGAGGTGTTGTTTGAATCTAGAATTGCATACAGAAGCCATTTCAATCTGTTTAATTTTTTCTTTTGACCATTATGTCCCTACTAGTGACTGTGTACATAAAGCACAGACACTGGCCTTGTGACTTTATGATGTTTGGTGTGCATATTTACTTGTGGGGGTAGTGATTATTGCCTTTGGACACTTAGTCTTTGGAAATATTTTATGGGTTTAGTCATTGTAAATAATGAGTAAAAATATAGGCAGTGATTCCTTATGGGTCTATGGGAATGACACTACCTTTTGATTTTTGCTTTACTGATAAGTAAAAGGGAGTTAGTTTTTATTTTTCTAGAATTTAGTAGTTTTCTTTATATCTTCAGGATATAGTTCAAGATCTTTTATTTTGTTCAGTATAAGCAGATAATACTTTTAGTTCTCTGAAAGGTACAATATTTTTAGCAGGAAGTATCAAAGTGCATCAATATTTGAGGGATATAAAATAGTAATAAAATTTTAGAGATTGTTAAAATGATGTATCTTTGAATGGTGGGGGTGGGGGTATATTGTTGAGGGTGTAGTTTTCAAAGCATAGCACTTTATCCATTAGCATTAGATCTTTGTTCCTGTGCAGATTAGAAAAATTCAGTTTATTACTCTTGATAATCCAAACTATCTAACTTTAAACTTTTAAATGTATTTTCTTATTCTAGCCTTGGAATAACTTGTGAGAAGATGTTTTTATCTCAGGTGTACAGATAAGAAAAATGAAGTTTAGAAAGGTTTGATGGCTACTAAGATTGTATGAGGCAAGTAAGTAGCAGAACTATGTTTAAATATTTTTGACTCTCAGCTCTGAGTTCTTTATACCATGTGGAAATAGCTATTTTTACTCTTCCTTAAACTCATAGGAGAACAATGTAGCTACCACGTATAAAGTACTTTCATATGCATTATTTTATTTGACTTTTCCAACCTTCTTTTTTTAAATTTTTTTTATTTTAAAGAGAAAAAAACAGAACAAAGTAAAACACAACAAAGCAGATTGGAACAGAACAATGCAAGCAATACAGGACTTCAAAACAAAGCAACAGGAAATCAACAATGGCTACCATGGTGTCTCTTGTTTTCTTCGACATGGTTGTTCATACCTTCATACACAGTAAATTCAAACAAAACAGAATAGTATAACACCAATCAAAACCAAAGAATGAAAGCATTATAGGCCTTCACATCTGACAATTAGAAATCAACAATGGCTACCTTAATGTCCTTTGTTTTCTTCAAAAAAGCTGTTCATACCTTCTCGCATATTGCAATCAAATAGTAGAAAACAGACTTAAACCAATCGAATCAAAGAATCAAAGCATTATTATTGGACTTCAGAACATGAAGATAAGAAATCAGCTGTGGCTACCATAATGTCTTGTTTTCTTCAAAGTAGCTGTTCATATCTTGATACTTAATCAAATCAGTTCTTGTAAACACTTTAGGAGTAGTTCTAGGCATGTATAAGCCTATACATGTACATCTATCCTTTCAGTGCTAGAGGGAATAGCAGAAGAAGACTTTTCCAACCTTCTAAGCCATAGAGATAGGTGAAATCCCCGGTCATCCAGTTATGTTTTATTACGTTATGATATAAACCCAATTTTCTCAGTGTCTCCCTTTGTACTTGTTCCCACATTTCTTAATATTATTGTATAAGGTAAATATTCAATTACTGTAACCTGCTCTTAAATTGATACCATGTAAATTTAATGGAAAAAGAAAACAGTTAAGAGGATTTAAATACTTCAGAGTGTCACATAGATGCTATAGCTAGCTGCATGTGCACTGGTTTCAATGACTCATGCTCAAATGTGAATGAGGACAGCTACAGCATCAAGATGGCCAGCGTAGTAGATTTAAATTTTCTACGTGGGAAAGAGAGATGTTATGTCTCCACAGGTTTATTTGCTCCCAAAGCTGAGAAGATGTTTATATTTGGTATAATGGTCCTTCAAAGGTCAATCAATAAATGGTATTAAAGGAGGTTTACTTGCTGGGTAATATGTTTCACTCCAGAGCATTATTTTTGACTCTTCTTGGATTAGTTACCAGCAATAACATTGTCAATAAATAATACAAGTGATAATGGTATGTTCTTTGCCCAGTACAATCCCTGACTGACCCTATTGCAATTGATAGTTTTTTCATTAATGAAATTCCATATTGATGGATGGAATCCTATTGTAACCCTTATAATGTGATAAGAATAATAAGTACCATTTACTTGATTGAATTATTGACTTATTCATCTGTTATTTATTTGGTACTGTTAGATTTCCATCACTCTAACAAAATACCTGATGTAATCAACTTCTGTAAAGAGAAAAACAGTTATAGCTCACACTTTTGAGAAGTTTCAGTCCATGATTGGGCAAACCCATTGCTTTTAGGCCTACAAAAGTGTTTATCTACATAGATAAGCGGAAAAATGAAAGAATATGGCTTCATGAAAAGTTTCAACATATAAAAAGTGTTTGCTGGGTGTGGTGGTGCATACCTGTAAATCCCACCACTTGGGAGCCTGAGGCAGGAGGATCCCTGAGAGTTTGGGACAAGCCTGGTCTACATAGTGAGTTCAAGGCCAGCCTGAGCTATATAGCAAGACCCTGTCTTTTAAAAAAAAATGCTGTTGATCTGTCAAACATAAAAAGAAATGGAGGACTCAAAATGCAGTGGACATTCTTTACTTGGAGACCTTTGGTAACTTGGCAAGCATGGTTCAAATTGTGTGATAAGGTGTTGACTACTTTCAGTGTGTTGAATGAATAAGAAGTGAGAAGCTGGAGACAGCTCATTCAAGAAGTGTGACTGGGGAAAACAGTAGATAAAGTAGTGATTGAAAAAGGATGCAATAAAGAGAGTTTCTCTCTTCAAAATGGGATAGACATGAATGTGTTCAACATGCTAGTCAGAAGACTGTGAAAAATATGTAGAGACTAAAGGCGGTAGCTTGTAGATCATAGAAAGCTGGGGCCAGGCTACACCTGATGTTGTAATGTATTGTCAGATATTATTCCTCTTGTTTGTAAGAGGAGTGACAAAATTTATGGTTATTTGCCTAAATAAGAAGTGCTATGAACTTATTCAGGCTTCTGATTACATAGTTTTCCTCTCCACCCTGTTCTGAATATTCCTTGCAGGAGGAAATCATTGGTTCTTTGACTACCTTTATCTGATGGAGATCATTTCTTGCTTGGCTAGGCCTTAGGCTTGTCTTGATGGTAACAGAGTATGGCATGGGATATGATGGTCTGAAACTCTGATCATCAAATATAGGCCTTTATGTAGGCATAAAATAGAGAAAACAGAAAGGATCTATTTCCATGGATGCATTTCTTTGTGTGCATTTTTCTGCCTATAGAGGGCCTTAGAGAGGGGCACACATGTGTCTCACAGAATTTTTGTTTATTATTGTTGCCCCAAACTAAAAGTTATCAGGTTATCCGTTTAAATTATTAAAAAACAAAAAACCCAGAACTGTCATGTAGATTCAAAGGACAAATATTTTCAGTTTTGTTTTGGTCTAGAAGATAGGAAAAAGATATACTTTTCCGCCATGTTTTATACCTATCTTGTTCAGTTGTGCTACTTTAGCAAAATAATACAAATTGAGTAACTGATAAAAAGAGACATTTTCTCACAACTTTGGAGACTGGGAAGACTAAAATCAAGGTGCAGACATTTGGTGTCTTTGAGGACTTTTCTGCTGTGTCCCCGTGTGGCAGAAGATGGAAGGATGTGTGTGAAGCCTCTTTAATAAATCACTTAATCTCATTCATAAGGGATGAGCCCTCATGGCCTAATTACCTGCTAAAGAACCCAGCTCTTAATTTTATCACAGTAAAGTCTAAGTTCCAACATGAATTTCGGAGGGGACACAAACATTCATATAGCAGTGAGTACAAATAGCAGCAAATATAAATATGATAGCAAAATTTTTTAACTCAAAAATGCAAGATTAATTTAATATTAGAAAATTAATCATTATCATTCTCCATATTGAGATAAGTCAACTAGAATGTGGAGCAATTGAAACTCTCATGCATTGTTAATGGGAATATAACAAGGTATAGTCATTTTAGGAAAAAACCTAGTAGTTTCTGCCCTGTAACCAAGTAATTCCACTCTTAGGTATTTACCTAAGACAGATGAAACACATCTTATGAAAAGATACATAAAATGAATGCACTTTGAGATAATAATAAGTGAGATAAATCACGAGTTCAAGAGTCACGTGGTTTCTTTTATATGACAAACCCAAAATACAAATAATTTGAAGAGCAAAATAAAAGGTAAGAGGAAACAGGAGATAGGTCTTTTGCAAATGGGAAGGGTAACAAGAGATGAAGAGGGAGGATAAAGTTTGTTAAAAAAGAAAAAAAAATATGTACATGAATGTTAATAAACCCAAGCTGTAAACAACACAAATATCTATCAGTTGGAGAAAGGATAAACTGGTATGTTCATATTCCCATTGTTATATGCAACAGTGTAGATGAATCTCAAAAGCATTGTGCTGAGTGAAAAAAAGTCTATGTGAAAAAGTCTGTACTAAGGGCTGGGGATTTAGCTCAGTGGCCTAAGTGCCTGCGTCTGTATTTGTGTGTTTCCATTCTTTTGGGATTCTGGAGCAGGCAAGAATAATCTATATAGAAAGAAATGAGAATAGTATTTGCTCAGAACAAGGGCTAGTGGATTTTTGGGTATGTACCAAGAAAGGGGATGATGGAACTTTCTGGTTTGATGGACTTGTTCTATATTTTGAAACATAGGTTATCTGAGTATATACAGACATCTGACTTATCGATTGGCACACAACATTTATTCAGTACAATTTTTGTTAATTTACCAAAAAGGGATGTGTTAGACTTCTGTTGCTGTGACAAAGTACCTGAGATAAACAATTAAAAGGAGGAAAGATTTATTTTAGCTCATGGTTTCATAGGCTTCAATTCATGGTTGGTCGGTCCATTGTTTTTGGACCTGTGGTGAAGCAGAGTGTTGTGGTCGAAAAGGCATGGTAGAGCAAAGCTGCTTACCTATGACAGCCAGAAAGCAGAGAAAGACTGGAAGGGGTCAAAGAAAAGATGTATCTTTCTAGGGCACTCTTCCATTGACCTACTTTATCCAACTACCCTAGTTCCTACCACCTACAGTTTCCACCGCCTCCCAATAGTCTACTATGAATCCATCAATGGGCTATTCTGTTGATAAGATGAGAGCCTTATGAAATAATCACTCCCTAAGAGCTGCACCTCTGAACCTTACTTCATTGGGGACCAACCCTTGAACACATGAGCCTTTGGGCGACATTTGAGACTCAAACTATAGGGTGTGGGAGAATAGAGAATTGTGAACAAATAAATTTGATTAATGATACACATGTTGAAGTCTGCAGTGTGCTTTAAGATGCATTAAAGAAATAAATGAGTAGGTGACCAAATATGTGATGAAAGAAATGGATAAAAATGTTAACTGTATAATCTGGGTTGTAACAGACATTCACTGTTTGCATCTTTAAACTTTTATAGTTTTTCTTTGAAAATTTTTTAATGCTAGGCAAATTGTGTTACTTGTGTAATGAAATGCAATTCTTGTTAAATGATTTTTAAAAATACAATTACTATCTAGAAGTAAACCTGACAGAAGATTTGTATTGTATAATGTTCATGTGGAAAAGTATAGAAAGATGTACTATGTTTTTGACTGGAAATTCTTTGTATTGTAAAATATGTCATTTCTTCTCAGATCAACCCCACATTGAGCATCATATGATGTCAGTTCAAATGTGTGTCTATAAAATGACTCTAGAATTTAGTGGGAAAGTAGACCCTCAAGAGTAGCTCCTGTAATTTGGAAGAATAATTATAAGGTAGATTAACTTGCCTTATAAATATCAAAATTAATTGCCATGCTGTAGCAAGTACACACTGTTATATGGGCACAGGGACTTTCAGACACTGAACTGGAATATAGAATTAAAAATAGACCCTTGCACATGTGGAAATAATACATGCTAGGACTAATGTTGCATATCACTCAATAAATGGCAACATCTAGGATAATTGATCATCAATGTAAAAATAAATATAATGGCATTCCTGTCTCCTCCCATACACAAAAATATGTATCAAGTATATTAACAAACTTACTGTGAAAAGTAAACCTATAAAATTTTTAGAAGCATATACAAGCATATATTCAGGGCTTAGTGTGTCACAGATGAATTTCTTACATTTATAAAGAAAATCATCACATAAAGAAAAACACTAAATGGAAACCCTCAGACCCCTGTGTTACTGTGGAGGCTCTTAATAGGTTCTCAGGGTATAGGGTGCCTCCAACTTCAGTTTGATGCTCTGCTCCAGCCACTGTGTCTGCCCTTTGAGGTGGGACTACCATGAAGCTTTCTCAGCCCCCATGCTGAATCTGATACTTCACAAATCAAGTACAGTAACCTACATTTATGGATGATGAAGTCCAAAGCATCCTCATCAAGATGACAGGCTTGAACTTGGAGAAGACTTTTAAGCCAGCTATGTAAGAGCTGAAACTACCAGCCTATAAGCTAATTACCCAGGCACTTTTGGAAAAGGCTACCAGAAAGGCATTTGAGGCAGCTAAAATACAATTTAAAATGCCATAGGTTCTGGAAGAATGTGCACCTATAAATAATGTGTTAGTGGAAGTTAAGAGTTTGGAAGGAACAGAAACAGCCAAATATTGTATATGTGCTGAAGCAAGCACACAGAAACAGCTAATTATGTGTTTACTGATAAATCATATAACGCTGAGAGCATTTTATCATTGTAAGAAAACCAAGTGGCACATCACACAGAACTTCCTGGCAAGAATGGAACTGGATGATACAAGTTTATTTCCTCAAAAAAATAATGCCATCAGTAATTTTCAGGGAAGCTAACCTTAAGACCATGTGCAGCCAGGACTAAGCATGTTGACATCCCTCATCTTCACATTGCCCAATTTGAGGCAGATTCTACTGAACACAAAATTCATCATCAGACCTGTGAAGATATTGAACAACATGGAAAGTATGACCTTTTGCATTCAGCAAAGGCAGTGGCAGAATAGCTTGGAATTTTGTAAATATGAAAAAGATTTATGGTTTGCTGGTTGACCAGATTCAGAGAGATATAATTGGTCATGCCATCAGGTTGGTCCAGTTGAATCACATTCTCCACCCAAATGGCCAGTCAGCTCAACAGGCCAAAAGGCAGGCTGCTGAGGGAATTAAGTTTAATTAAGGTCTTTGCAAAAATAGAAGTGGCAACCTGTAATCCCAGCACTCAGGAGGCTGAGACTAGAAGATTGTTGTGAGTTCGAGACCAGCCTGGGCTACAAAGTGAGCTCAAGGCCAGCCTAAAGGGCATTAGTGAGACCCTGTCTCAAAAACACAAGGCCTGGGGATCTAGCTCAGTGGTCTAAGCACCTGCCTGGCAAGCGCGAGGTCACAAGTTCAATTCCTGGTGCCACCAAAAAAAAAAATATATATATATACATATATATATATATATATATATATGTATATATACATATACATATGGCAGATTGGAGCATATAGAGAATTAACACTTGTGACTTGTAAATTATCAAGAAGCTTTCATTAACCATTCTGCAGGTTCCTGAAAATATTTTTAAAAAACATTTATTTTACTAAAACCCATGTTTATTATTAAGCGGGATGTTTTAAAGTGTCAAGATTAAAAGGTACTAATTTGTGAAAGAAAAAAAACCTGCTCAATTAGGCTTACATTACAAAAAGATCATACTATTCAGAAAAGAGTAAAATTCTGGCATATAGACATTAAAACCCCAATTGAGCAAGTTTTTTTTTTGCTGCAGAAATTTTGATGTACTAATGTATTTTGTTGTTGCTCCTGTCCTTGTATACACATACACATATACAGTAAATTCCATTTTCTTTAACATAACTGGATCTATGATTTTTTGTTACTGAGATTAGAACATGTGTCTGTGGAGATGGAAATGACTGGATTTTGAATGTATTTTAAACATACACCATTTAAGAATTACTGGTGGGTGGCATGTGGAGTATAGAAAAGACAGAGAAGTACAGCTGTTCAGAGTTCTGGTCTGAACTTCCAGAGAACAGAGCCACTGTCATCTGAGATGGGGAAAGGCTGTGAATGTGGAGAAAGTTTATATGGAAAGAAGAGTTTACTTTTTGGCATATTGGTCAGATCTTGAGTAGACAGTTATAAATGTTTGGAATATAAGTGTCAGGTCTGGGAAAAAAAACACTTGCAAAGTGTTGGAGGAGGAGAGTAAATTGGTACAGTAGTTTCCAAGAGCAGTTTGGAATATGATACTTCATTATATAGCAATTCCTTCGAGTATATACTTCCAAGAAACTTTTTGGTTTTTGAGTCTTGAGACAGGGTCTCATTATATAGTTCAGGCTGGCCTCGAACTCACACTGATCCTTCTGCCTCAGCCTCCTGAGTGCTAGGATTACAGGAATGCACCACCACACCTGGCTCCTTTCAAGAAATTTTTTATATGTGTTTATTAGGACATATGTACAGGAACATTTATAGTAGTATTGTTTTAATACAGGGGAAAAAATATTGAAAGCAAATTAAATATTGGCATATTTTTAGACTGGACTACTACCTAAGGATTAATGAACTGAAGGGATATATATCCATATGAATGTATCTATCAGTTTTCATGATTTTATGTCTCCCATGTCAATAAATGAATACAAATAATGTAAAACCAAGTATGTGTAATTTTAAAACATATAAACTAATACTGATAATTATCAATATTGGTACCTCAGTTCATGAACACTTTTGGTTGCAAACAGTTTGGTTTACAAACAAATGTTGACAAAATCTTGGTTTTATTTGCAAACTGTACACTGAGTGACAGACACAACTATAGCATAGCCATCTTTCCACAAAAACACAAATGTGGCCATCTTTTCCAAAATCATAGAACAAATTAAGTTTGTAAACTGAGGTACCACAGTATAATAAGTAATGAAGACTCATGTGGGAAAAGTTAAGTTAAAAATATTTGTTCAGAGAGGGCTGTTAGAGACCAGGGATATTGCTCAGTAGCACGGTACCTGCCTGGCAAGCACGAGGTCCTGAGTTTGATTCCTGCTACAAGGAAAAAAAAAAAAAAGAGAGGCCTGATAGAAGTTGGAACTGTATCCTACCTAGAAAAGAAGTTACAGGGGTCCCAACTGTTACAGTAAGGGTTATTTCTCATACCAGTGATATGTGTGGTCATCTTTTTTGTTCAGACTTTCTGTAGCTATTTATCAGAAATATTTTCTAATTACTCTTAACCCCATTTCTTTCATATTCTTGATGCTAATGATATAAATTCTTTACAATTCATTAGTAGTTAAAGGCTTTCCCAAAGAGTGCCTAGAATCTGCACTGGGGAGATGGTTCCATCTAGTGGAAAAAAGATTGCAAATATTCTCAGCTCTTTGTTTTGTTTCTGGTTTTTTTGTTGTTGTTGTTATTTATTTATTTATTTATTTATTTATTTAGAGACAGGGTGTCACTATGTAGTTTAGACTAGCCTTGAACTCACTGTGTAGCCCAGGCTGACCTTAAACTCACAGTAATCTTTCTGCCTCAGCCTCCCAAGTGCTAGGATCACTGGTGTGTGCCACCCATGCCCAACTGTGTCAGACATTCTTTTTAGGAAAGGAGAGAGATAATCCTGACTGCTGTTTATTTCAATTTTAGAGACAAAGGCAAAGGTTACCCTTTAGAAATATTTTGTCTTTGCCATTATTAAGATAATGCTGTAAATTTCCTAGACTATTTACACAGACTTGTAGAACTCAAATGGGTCATTATTTCTAATTTATGGGTATTTTGTTTTTCAGAAGGAGTTGAGCCTTCCAAGAAGAGGCAGTTTGTAAGTAGATGATTATTATCATTATGATTATGATAATATGTGATGATCTCCTGCATAGGAATCCTTCTTGAGAACTCTTCTTCAGGATCTCTTGGAGAAATCTCATTCGGTAGTGTTGTTTTCTGTGACTCCTGCCAAGGAAGCAGTGGACCAATTGACTTTTCCTGCTAGGGGAGAGTCCTCACTCTTTCCCACCCCTACTCACCCCAAGTTCCCTTCCCTGCCTCAAGTTTTGCGTAGCATTTTGGGAAAACTAAATTTACTGAGTTTTAGTAGATTCAAGCTAAGAAAGTCAAGATGATAAAATTGAAACTTTTTTTTTTCTTTTTCTTTTTGAGACTGGATCTTCCGATGAGGTCCAAGCTGGCCTTGAGCTCATTATGTAGCCCACGCTGGCCTCAGCCTCCTGAGTGCTGGGATTATAGGCATGCGCCACCATGACCAGCCTAAAATTGAAACTCTTTACATTTATATCTATCTGTCTTACAGTATGGTGCTAGGTGGGTGACCAGTTTTTTGAAAATCTGGAACAAAAACAGTTAAGTTTGGAGACTAGGTTCCAGTAGGTCCCCAATCTGTATTTTATTCTGGCTTCAGATTTACCTGAAATTAATAGTCTTTGTTCCTGGATTTTCTTATATTTTCTTGGTCTACTTTTTTCTTTTTAAGAATTCTACTTGGTGTGTATTGTAAATATAGCCAATCAGTAGCATCTGAAGTGCTTGTTAAAAAGCAGCGTGTGGGGGAATAAAAGCATACATTGGGGCTGATGATATAATTCAGTGGTAGATTGTATACTTAGTATATATGAGGCCCTAAGTTTGATCTCTAGTAGCCCCCTCCCTCCAATCAAGACAAAAAACAACAGAATATGGACATACTGAGTTAGAACCTCCATGTTGGGGTTCAAGGATGTATATTTTATAACTTATATCACATTCACAGCCAGCGTGATTTACCAAAGACAAATTTGGAAAATACTAAGGAAAAATAGCTTTGATAAAACAGTGGTTTTGAGCCTTTTCTGAAGGAAACACGAGATATAATCAGGAAGTGAACACAATGATATTCATATTTAATTGTTATGTATACTTTGTGTATATATCATGTGTGGTGTTCAAATCTATGAAATACAGCCGGGCATGGTGGCACACACCTGTAATCCCAGCACTCAGGAGGCTGAGGCAGGAGGATCCTTGTGAGTTTGAGATCACCCTGGGCTACAAAATGAGCCCAAGGCCAGCCTGCACTGCATAGCTAGACCCTGTATCAAAAAAAAATTATGAAATATATAGTAGAGTGGGCCCCCAAAATTCATGGGAGTCACATCCTAGAGCAAGTGTAAATTGTGAAAACTGAATTTCAGATATGGTCAGTGTCTTGGTCACTTTTCTTCGTTGCTGAGACAAATACCTGACACCCACAATTAGGGAAGAAAAGGTTTATTTAGCTTACAGTTCTGGAGATTTCAGTCCATAATCAGCTGGCTCCAAAGCAGAGTGGCATAGCACTGGGACAACACTTCAAGGCAGCAGCCAGAGCAAAAGAGAGAAGGCAAGCCTCTTTTCTACCCTTAAATTGTACTCTGCACCCCCCCTTTCAGGGTGGGTGTAACACTCACATAATGTCCTTGCCCTCCTTTGCACAGAATGAGGATATTTACAAAGGAAGAACCCTGGCTCCCTGCTGAGTCTCTCAGTTAAACTTCTAAACTGCTCAAGTTGACACAATGTATTAACCATAAGAATCCACCCGTTGTCAACTTGGCAACCCAGACATAGTTTTTAAATCAGCCTCCAGATACCAAGACATGCTCATTCTTACCATTTTGCAACTTGAACATTGTAACACAGCTTAACAATCCTTAAGAACCAGCACTAAGTCTATCAACATTACATTAGAAACACAACATTTTGTCCTTGGCCCCACACTCATACACATCCCTTTATGCAAAAGGCATTTAGGCCATCTGCAAGAGTTGCCACCAAGTCCTAACAGTTTCAGCGTTGCTGAAAAGTTCAAGTCCCAAGTTTAACATTGCTGAAAAACACAAGTCCCAAGCCTCCAAGATGGAAGGCAAACCTTTGCTGCATACCCCTGTACAAATGAAAACAACGTTAAACACTTCCAACATGCAATGGCACAAGATAGACATTACCATTCCAAAAGTTACAAACAGGAATACAAAGCATTGGAACCAAAGTAAGTCCAAAATCCAGCAGGGCAAATGTTAAGTCCTGTAGCTGTCTGTTCAGCATCTAGAGCAATCTGTGGCAAATTGTGAGCTCCAAAGGGCTTGTGTGATTCCACCCCTATGGCACTTCTAGTAGTCACCAATCCCATGGCATCTCTCGTGTTGGCTCTGCTCCCCCATTGCAGGTTTCCTTAGGTGATCCACATTCCTGGCTTTCCCAAGCTTCTGGGGTCTCCATTCTGGTTTCACACTCACAGCTTCACACACTGCCCTCTCAGGGTCGCACTGCCTGGCCTTCCAGGCCCTCTGAAAGCGGGGTGGAAGCCTCTTTAACCTCAGAACGCGTGCATTCTCCATGCGCCTAAAACCAGTGTCACGTGGATGCTGCCAAGGTCTGCTGCCGGCTAGAGCAGTAGCCAGGCCTTCCTTTTTCTTGGCTGTAGGGGTTGAGTGCCTGGATCGCTGGGCACTCTGAACCTGATTGTGAGGAACAGATTCTCTATACCGCCGCCATTCTGGAACCTCTTGGGGGCTCTGCTGCCACTCTGGAACATGGTGCTCTGAGGCTTTCTCTTCAAAGCAAAGTCTTTCACCTTTGCAGTTTGGAAGCTGCAAAGGTTCGAGACTTGCTGCTTTTTGCACTGCCTTCAGGTCATCTTTTCTATTTCTCTGTTCCTCAGCAATCGAGCTCTCAACTTTATCTTTACAGTCCACGCCTGGCTTACAGTCCACAGCTTTATTGGAGCATCCTTTCTGGCCAAACTCAGGTTTCAAATCACCCTGCTGGGCTCTGTGCTCTTGATTTGTGATATAAATCTGGCTAAAAGCCCCTAACAATAGCCATGCCATGGCCCCAACATTTGGCTGCCTTGAAATTTCTTCTGCCAGATTAATCAGGCAACCATCCTTAAGCTTAGTCTCAGGCAAAGTCTCCGGACAGGAGCAAAATGCAGACAAACTTTCTGCCAAGCCATAACATACATCAACTGGTGTCCAATAACCAATGCAGTCCTCCTTTCCAGCGGAAACCTCCTGAGCCTGATCTTTACCAGCAGGCTTTCTATCAGCCTTCTGGTCTACAGAGCTCTGACTAGAATCTCCCATGCAGAACAGCCTAAGCCGTTCCAGGGCTTCTCTTTCAGGCAACATCTCCAAACCTTTCCAAACCCTTCCCACAAGCCATTCCCAAAGGCTCTTGAACCACATGGTCAGGCACAGTCACAGCAACGACCCCACTCCTCTGGTACCAAATTCTGTCTTGGTCACTTTTCTTCGTTGCTGAGACAAATACCTGACACCCACAATTAGGGAAGAAAAGGTTTATTTAGCTTACAGTTCTGGAGATTTCAGTCCATAATCAGCTGGCTCCAAAGCAGAGTGGCATAGCACTGGGACAACACTTCAAGGCAGCAGCCAGAGCAAAAGAGAGAAAGCAAGCCGCTTTTCTACCCTTAAATTGTACTCTGCACCCCCCCCCTTCAGGGTGGGTGTAACACTCACATAATGTCCTTGCCCTCCTTTGCACAGGATGAGGATATTTACAAAGGAAGAACCCTGGCTCCCTGCTGAGTCTCTCAGTTAAACTTCTAAACTGCTCAAGTTGACACAATGTATTAACCATAAGAGTCAGAAAAATGCCTATAAAGGCTTATTTTTATAGTTTAAACCCGAAACATGCTGTTTCCCACGGTTATGTAATTTATTTTTTTAATTGCTTTTTACCCCCACCTTTTTCTCCCCTTTTTTTGCATTGGTGATTTTTCCTTCTCCTTTCTTTCTTTCTTTTTTTTTTTTTTGAGACAGTCTTGCTATATGTAGTCCAGGCTGCCCTTGAACTCACTGTGTAGCCCACATTGCCCTTGAACTCACAGCAATCCTTGTGCTTCAACCTTTCTAGTGCTGGGATTACAGGTGTGTGTCACCACACTCAGATGTAACTTAATTTAATGAAATATTATATTAGTAAAGCTTTAGAAGGTGCATGGCATTTTTTTTTATTTTAAAGAGAACAGAACAAAACAAAGCAAAATAAAACAGAATAGAGTCAAACATAATATAGCGTTTCAAACAGAACACTGCAAGCTATACAGGTTTTCAAAACATAACAACAGGAGATTAAAAATGGTTACCCTAGTGTCTCTTGCTTTCTTCAGAATGGTTGTTCATACATTTACAGACAATAAACTCAAACAAAACAAAGTAATATAAAACCAGATAAAAGCGAATAGCATTACAGGCCTTCAAGTGGGACAACAAGAAACCAGCAATGGCTACCGTAGTGTTTCATTTTTCAAAAGAGCTGTTCCTATCTTCTCACATATTGCCTTCAAATAGTAGGAAAGGGACTTAAACCAATCAAATCAAAGAATAAAAGCACCATTGGATTTCAGAACCATTTCTCCATATTTATTGGGAATTTTGTATCTTATTTTTTTTTATTTTGAAAAGAATACAATCAAACAAAACAAAACAGAGTAAAGTCAATCAAAACAAAGCAATGAACATGGAACATGACTTGGAAACAGTGTAAAAAAGCAACAACAACAACAAAAAAAACAAAGCAATCGGTAAGGCTACCATAATGGCTCTTGTTATCTGCAGTATACCTGCCCATACCATCAGGGATAAGTAAAATCAAACAAAATAAAGCAAACTAAAACAGTAGAAACAAAACAAAACATAACAATACAAAACAAACAAAGCAGAACAATGTAAGCAATATAGAATTTCAAGATATTAGCGAAACAGCACTGGCTACCATAATATTTCTTATCTTCAGAATAGTTGCCTATACCTTCAGACACATTACAATCAAACCACACAGAATAGAGTAAAATCAAAACAAACAATGAAAGCCATACAGGGTTTCTAAACAAGATAAGTAGACATTCTCGATGGCTGCAATTATATATTTTGTTATCTTTAAAATAGCTGTCCATGCCATCAAGTATAATAAAATCAAACAAATCAGAATAAAATGAAACTAATCAGAGCTATGAATACAATCTGAATTTCAAATCATGATAATAGATTAATAGTGGTCATTTCCTTCCCTTTTTAGATAATTCCTCCCCTTTGACTTTCCCAATATGTATTGTGTATTTTGGATCCCACTAACACCTTTAGTTTGTTATGCTATGGAGACAACACAAAATTCACCCTTGTGACTCTGATCCATTACATCCATGAGTACTATTACCAGTTGCCTCTATCTACCCACAAGAGGCTTGAGGTTATCTTCCTTTATAGCTGAGTAGGTTTCCACCCTATGAAATCCCATGTCTTTCTTCTCCATTCTGCAATTAATGGGCAGGCTTTCTCTATTTCCCCCGCCCCTGGCTCCCTGTCACATAGGGCATTATTCTCTCTCCTTTGACTTTCAGACTATGAATTCTCTTTCTAGCTAAATGTGTTTCTTGCATAGAGCATATTGATGGATCCTGTCACCACCCCCTATGCCTGTTTCTATTAGTGCCTTGAGGCCCTCTTGCACTGTATTGTCTCTGCTATGCTATTTTCCTGCCATTGGCTCCCTATTTTTCCTCTCCATTCAGTCGACTGGCCCCACTTGATGGTCCCCCTCTGACATTGTTCCTGAGACCGTGGTCTTTTTTTTCTCTCTCTAAAATGTCCTTTAGTAATCTTTGTAGGGTTGGTTTGGTGGTCATGAATTCCTTGAGTTATTCTTTGTCATGGAAGTAGCTTGTTTCTCCGTTAATTTTGAAGGAAAGTTTTGCAGGGTACATCAGTCTGGGTTGCAAGTTGTTTTCTTT
>RJWT010022863.1:0-17025 GCA_004365215.1 Cuniculus paca | reverse complement strand
AGGCATTCCAGTCTCAATTTCTACATTATCTAGACATCCAACTTTTGGGAAAAGGTACCCCAAAGCCATCAAAATGTGTCTAACATTTTAAAGTGAGGAGATATCACCAAAATTTTTATATGCTTGGCCTCTTTTAAAAATCCAGAAGACCTGAGAATCCTGGGCCCACATCTCTGCAGGCAGCATCTCTAGAACTGGGAGGCAGCTGCCCAGTTCAGAACACCAGTGCACGCTGGCTCAGTCAATCTCTACCACTCCTGTTGTCGCCCCATGACCTAAAGTTGAGCATCAAGAGCTGTTCCCATCGCCCTGGCACTGTTATCTTCCTCACACCTGACCTGCTTTACTTACTGAAGATGCTTATTCTGCAGACATCTGAATTTCAGTCCCAGAATTAACTCTTAATAGCAACTAATATTTTTCCAAGTGGAGGAAGAAAATGATTTCTTTTTCTCTTTCTCAGGCTCAGATTGATATGTATGCTTTTCCCCCTCCTCTTGGTCATAACCATCTACAAATACAAAGCATTCTTAGGGCCGGGGATCTAACTCAGTGGCCTAAGCGCCTTCCTGGCAAGCACAAGGTCATGAGTTCAATCCCTGATGCCGCAAAAAAAAAAAAAAGCATTCTTAGCCAGCAAGTCACCATCAAACATTTGAAAAACGCATCCCCTGCCCCCACAGCCCACCACCCAAAACATCAGATTATCCTGGGTTTCCCTTACCCTTGCTTATGGATTCATTGATACTTCAGCTCTTGCCCTTATAAGCAGCCCCAAGTGGTATCTATCAAGAAAGCCACAGGTATGAGGAAAGACACACAAAAGTGACAATGCTTACCCTCCGGAATTAAAGTATCCTTTTCTAGGTGAAAATTAGAGGGAAGGTTTCAGGTGCAACTCCTTCCCTCCAAACACACACACACACACACACACACACACACACACACACACAAAACAGAGACAGAGACAGACACAAACAGAGATGGGGAAGGTGAACTCTGACTTGGGTCTCCTTCAAATTCTGAGTCCTTATAGCAACTAGGAAATGTATAATAAATGTGCAACATTTCCTTTTTACTCCAAGTTGTTCACCAAGGAAGGAATAAACAAAATGTGGTTTATACATGCAATGAAATATTCAGCCTTAAAAAGGCTACATGCTGCAACATAAGTTAACCTTGACGATATTATGCTAAGTGAAATGAATCAGTAACAAAAGGACAAATACTGTATGGTTCTATTCATTTGAGGTACCTAGAGTAGTCAGATTCACAGGGACAGAAAGTAAAGTGGTCATTAGGGACTGGGGGAGAAAAGAATGGAGAGTATTTCATAGGTACAGAGTTTGGGTTGGAGAAGATGAAAGAGTTCTAGAGACAGATGGGGTGATGGCTGTACAACAGTGTAAAAATACTTTTGCCACAGAACTGTACACTTGAAGGTGATTAAAGTGGTACATTTTATCTTACACATATTTCCCCACAATAAAAAGAGCGAGAAACCCAAGGAGGATAACATATTGGGGGGAGGGAAGAAACTTCCTTTTTACTACAAGCGAAACTCATGGAGCCCATAATGGAAGTCACACATAAAGTTCAGCCTAAAAGATAAGTCCACTAAGGGCCAGAGATCTAGCTCAGTGGCCTAAGCACTTGCCTGGCAAGTGCGAGGTCATGAGTTCAATCTCTGGTGCCACAAAAAAAAAAAAAAAAAAAAAAAGATAAGTCCACTAGCAGCAACACTGCCATGTCATGTTCCATCTCCACTGGCCCCTGATGGGGGCTGGCAAGACAGGGCCTGCCATGCTGACCTGTTCTATTTGACTCAGAGGTCCTATCAGACAAGAGAGCCATCTTCACACACAAGGCAAGCCCACCAAGAAGGGGTCCAGCTTTCAGCTGCACCAACTGGCAGCTGGGGGAGGCTGCACCAATGGCACCTTCCAGACAATGGAACATTCACCTGCCATGTTTCTCAAGTACACACTAAGTCTTGCATTTTTGTGCAACACTTCTATTCTTGGCATAGGTATGTCAGCATCTTTGAACAGGTATGTTAAGTCTACACACATAACAGGGATTTCAATAAATTCATGTTGGCTATGGAAAGGGTGATGATGGTAGTGGTAATAGTAGATGGGTGACAGCAATTCTGAGCTCCAAGAGTGGATGCTGTCACCACCCAGACATTGTTCATTCATGCCAAGCCAGTGGTAACCACATTCTTGGACTGTGCTTCTAAATAAAACAACAGGGCTCAATAAATTTTGGGCATGCAAGTGGGCAGAATCTTTCCAGGAGTGCCTTCCACATAGTGGTGTGAAAGTTAAATTCCTGCAGGATGAGGTTAGTTGGTTGAGCAAATTTTACAGATGATATAGATATACATAAATATATGTATATATATATACATGCACATTGAAAATACTTTTATTTAACAGAAACTTACACGAACTTCATACAGAACCCTACATTACGCAAAGCTTTACCACAGTTCTACACATGTTGTAACTTGTGGAAGTTGGGGGGAGAGCATATTATTATTGTAATTCATAGCATTTTGACAAGGGACATTTTCAATCAGAAAATGTCACAGAAAAGGGCTACAAAATGATGCACAAACATTCCTGGTGCTCTACCGCCCCAGAGACTGGCCTTGAATGAGAGCTGAAAGGACTCACAGGAAGTCTGTGCCCACCACTTCCCCTTTTGGAAGTAACAGAGATCCTCAGGCTCAGGAGCACTGTAGTGAACCTGTGAGTGAAGGACCTTTGCCCACAGGAATATCCAGCAGGAGACTGCAGGTGTATTATCATGACTCTGCTGACAAGTGAGAGAGAGCCCAGAGCAAGGACATGGAAAATATCATCCAAGTGGGCAGACTGGGAGTAGAACTCAGTGACTCAGTCAGGCAGCCACACTCCTTGGCTATTCCACAGACAATGCAGGGTCCACCTCATCAGCCAGAAAACTCACTTCCATCAGTGGTCATTAAGACCATGTTAGAACACCCACCTTCCTCCTTTACCCACTTGGGCAACGGAATCAGGTTCTCATTATTCTGGGGGATCTTCCTAGCCCTGGGAGGCAGCTCTGGAATCAGGCCCCTGAAGAGATCAGCAGAAGGCATTCTTTGCCAGTTGCTTCTTGGAGTTGTTAGTGGTTAAACTAGTATAATCTTGGCTGATACTTAATTTTTGCTGTTTTTCTTCACTATATTCTTATGAAACAAGACTATCTGTGTTTGAATCTGTTGAATGTGCAGAGATATAGCCAATCATCAAATGGATGTTCCTTGTGGGAAAGGTTCAAATCAGTAGGGCTTGCCTGGGGAAGGGACTCGGGAGAGGGGGCACTGCTAATTAATTTGAGTCAAATCTTAACACATAATCATGTAACATCACCAACATTTTCAAAAGACTTGAAGAAGGAAGAAAAAAACTGGTCACTCCTCACTTACCACATCCAACTCGCAGAAATAAAAATACCTAAAGCACATACATGAATAGCTTTTTTAAAAAGCCTGAGAAAGCAGAGTTGATCTTTATTTTCTTATTAAAAACTTGGGATATTGTTCCTTAGAGTTAATATGTAGTCTTTATTTTACAGTAAGTACTCTTTCGATTTCATGTCTTCACAAAATTGCTTTTAACTTTCGAAGTGGAAGATACTTTAAACAAAAATACTGTGCAATGTCAGCACTTTTTTCTTTTAAATATTGAAATAAATAAAACAGTTAACTCTTTTTTTTGTCTGTTTGTTTATGTGTTCAGTTATTTCTATTGTTGAGCAAATTCCAGTCTGACCTGGGTACTTTCTCACAGACACTTAAAGAAAATGCAATGAAGAATTTTAAAAAGGAAAAAAAAATCTTCTTATTGCACAATCTGAGGTCATTCCCGAGACTTTGCTGAGCTGAGCTGAGTTGTGCTGGAGGATTTTCCACAATCCAGTCTCTGGTGTTGGCTGAAACACACGCACAGGAAGGGGCCGGGCAAGGGAAGAGGAGGAGGAGAAGGAGAAGGAGGAGGAGGAGGTGCCAATCATCTTGACTTCTTTCCACCTCTTCAGATATGGCTTGCTTGAAGGACGCACAGTTCTCAGGCCATAGAGTTGACTGCAGAGGGAAAGGCAACGAAAGATAAAACAAAAAACAACAGCATGGGACAACTACCTAAGAAAGATTAAAATGAAGGTGTAGCAAAAATGAAATGAGTTTTAAAAAAGAAAGAAAACCACCAATTAATGACCAAGCTAAGGAAGCTTTGGCTATGGGGCAATGAAAACCAAGCTGAGCTCTCTGGTGCCTTGGATATCAGCAGAAAGAAATCAGCCAGGAACAGGGCAGGTCAGTTCCTGAATGGCCCAAGAGATAGAGAACACAGCTGGATTTCCAACTCTTAAGTGGTATGGCAGGCAAAACTGGGTGTTCCCAAAGAAAAATATTTTTTCTCCACTATTTGGAAGCCACATGAATTGAATCTTTTCAAAGTTAAAACATTCCAGAAAAGAACATTATGATGTCAGCTGTCTACCTGTCACCTACATGGGAAAGAGTAGCTCTACGGTATATGATGAACTGCAGCCACAGAAAATGCCAACATCTGTCTCATTTGGTCCAAAACCAAAAAAGGACACTGCTTCATACATGCACACCCTCACCTCCCATTGTGCCCCAAGTAATCCCAAGGTGTCAGGATTACTCGAAGACAGGACCCAAGCCAAGACATCTGTTCCAGTCCTCCACTAGCCCGGTAATCCTGAGTGTCAGCCTTGAAACCTGGTGGCATCCCAAACCAGGTGAGTCCTTCAACTTGGATGGGTACCAGTTGGCCACAGAATTTGCTTCTAGATGAAATGAAATCCACTACATTACTTTGGTCTTTGGCATGGAGTTGTCTGTACAAGCATAGACAACAAAAGCAACTGCACTCACATTTCACCCTAGAAGCAGTTCCTGAGGGCAGATATGGCCCTCACAGAGCCCAGATCACACTGAGCTCGGCAACGAGGGAGGGAAGAAGGGTAAAAGAGCCTAAATAGAAAACGGACAAGGCACCAGGGATAAAAATTCAAAACCAAATGAGCAGCTCAGCCTCATCCAAGTTGAAACCCCCCCTGCTGCTACGTCTCTGCTTCCCGTACCAAGGCATCAATCCCAGGCCAGGTGCGCAGACCTGGATTAGATGCACGTCTGAGGCTGAGACGACACCCATCTACTTATATATTCAAAGGGAGATAGAGAAGGGCCCATTGTCACCCCCTCTGAGTTCTTCCCCCAAACTTGCTCCTATTCCCCTCTCTCTTCCCAGTGCCAGCTCACATCTGAAAACACCACATCCCTTCAATTTCCAAGTGCTTCCTCCCTCCACTAGCACACACTCATGTGCACGCGTGCACACACACACACACACACACACACACACACACTTTTCTTCTTTAGCCCCATTTAAACCACCTAGAAAATAACTGGTTAGTTTCTAGCTTTGCACTGTTAACATGCACTTTCTCTTACATTTCCTCTGCCAAACCACCACAGGCCACTGAAAATGTCCTGCTCTGTTTTCCGTCTCTCCATCCCTCCAAGGTAACTTAGCTTTTCATCCATCCACACACCATCAATGCTCCCCCACGCCATCTTCACATCCCCGTTCTCTCTCCTACATTCCTTACCACACTGCCTTCCTGCGTCCTGGCCCTCATTTACCTGTCCACTCTGACTTGACCAATGGATGCTGTGTCTAGACACGACTTCTCCAACTTCTCTGTCAACACTGATTGAGCATCCACTAGCTATAGATGAGATGTAATAGCATTCACATTAACTAACTCAGAAACATTGCTCAGTTCTCAGTTCAACAAATAATTATGGCACAGTGATGTCTGACACTGTCCAAGAGACATAAATGATGTCACCTTTACTTCAAGGAACACACCATCTATTGGAAAAGAAAGGCTAAAGCCAGGAACTCAATGCTACAGAACAATACTTAAGCAGATTTCCAAGGAGTGATTTTGCCATTTTGTATGGATCAGGTTGCAAGCCCCAGCTTTGTCTTTTGCTCAGCTCTAGTTCCATCTCCCTAACAATAGCCATTCTTGCCCACAGGTTAAATAGCAATGATCAGTCTTCAGCTCTGAGAAAGTATCCCTCACTACCATGATCCAAAGGAATGGCATACTAACCCATGACAGCACTTACACATTATTTGGGAGAGTCTAATCTTCCCAACTAGACTGCAGATAAACCCATTGGCCCTGTGTTTAACTGCACACTACCCTTCACAGGGCTAAGGAGTTATATGCATACTGCTTTATTGATCCAATCCCCATCACCAATTGCAGAAAAAGTATGTCTGAATGAAAATATCACCCACAGTCTATAAATATAGTAGCCTGAAACCTCAGCTGAAAGGCCACATGCCGGGGCCACTACTAGTGAGTGAACTCAATTGTGTGCCTTCTGATAAAATGCACTTAGAAGGACACAACACCATTTTTATGCTTTTCTTACTGGAAATGCACATCATTTCAATCATTAGAAAACACACAAGCCTAAAGTGAATGGCTTTCTATGAAATGGTTAAGCCAATAAATAGTTAAACTGTGTAAGTAACCATTCTAGGCTAAAGGACTTCAGCAGAACATGGCAACTAAATGCAACATGTGAGCCTAGACTGGATCCTGGATCATGAAAAGGAGATTGAAGGTTGGATGTGGTGGCACATGCCTACAATCCCACCACTCAAAGCCTGAGGTAGGAGGATCACTGAGTTGGAGGCCAGCCTGGGCTACATAGCAAGACCCTGTCTCAAAAAAAAAAAAAAAAAAAAAAAGGTGGGAGGAAGGGACAATAGTGAGATAATTGGCAGACTTTGAAATCTGAATTAGTTCTGTAGATTCTAGTTTTGTCTTGGTGTTAATTTCCTGATTGTGATATTTGTACTGTGGTTATTTGGAGAGTTTGGGTGAAGAATTTATGGGAATTCTTTGTATTACTTTTGTAAGTACATTGCATGTGTGAAATTATTTAAAATTTAAAAAAAAAATAAAGCTTAGTTCTTATTGAGGGCCAGTGTCTAGATACTTTGAAAACCTACTACCAATGTTTGTTTTTGCTTTTGTTTTTGTTTTAGCTAATAATTCATTTCTGACAGGGATCTTGCCTCATCCTAAGTTATTTTGTAAATCAATCAAGCAAATGGCTTTTCCTATGCTGTTACTTTGAGTAAATGGTCAGAAATCACTTTTATTAAGCACACCAGTGTCATATAATTCAGTGTTTAGTGTCCAAAGCACTTGGGCTGGACACACGACCAAAACAGTCTGAAATGTTCACTCCTGGTCACCTCTCCAGTCATCCCACCACCAAAATACTGACCATTCAGGAAGTTCAACCTAAGTTCTTTCAAAAAGTTTGTAAAGATCTAAAACATCGATCCTTCTCAGCAGGGTTCCAGTGTGGAATATGCTGTCTTGTTTTGGCCTTATAGAATCAATATAATCCAATAAGGTCTTACATAAAAGCCCTCAAAGCCCCTTACTAACTTTATTCAAAACATCTTGAAAATATGTTTTGTGGGGATACCAACATGGACTAAGGAAAGAGTATTAGAAGACCCAGACCCATTTATTGACCCCAGAACCTCAGACCAATCATCCAACCTTACCGAACCTCAGTTTCCTCACCAGTAAAGTGAAACTACATGACATCCATTCCACTTCACGGAATTCTTCTAAGAATCATCATGAGTTACTATTGGCTAAGCATTGTGATAAGGAAACAAAGGTCCACATCCTAGGAGTAGAGAAACTGAAGCAGAGCTTCATAGCAACAAAACCACACAAATAGTTAAGACAAGTCCAGAACTTAGAACTTTTCATTTCTACCCGAGGCTTCCACTCACCAGATCAAAAATACCTCACTCAGAAAACATACAACATAAGTGACTCCAATTCCAAAGACTAAACAAAATCCTCTCTGGAAAAATCCCTAATGCATGAATCTGCTCAAACTTTAAGTACATGTTCAACATGATATTCATCAGATGTAACAGGAGGCATATTGGGATAAAATTAATTAATTTTATTCCACCATGAAGTGAGAACCTCCAAACAGCCCTTAGCTCTCTCCCTAAGTAATGATCTTGTGTTCCCTCATGTGCTATATAAAGGCAATATCAGGTTGCAGCCCATTAGGTGCAAAGAGAGATGCAAAGGAAGCATGAAGACTTAAAGGGAGACTATTGATGTGAACGTCTTATTTTTTATTAAATCCTCCTCTCTAAAATACGAGCAGCAAATTGGATTACTGGCTTTAAAGTACCTTTAAAAAATTAAATGCATATTTCTCACTCCCAGTGTTGTAGTGATTATAGTATCTGATCTCTACATAGTGCCGGTAACATAAATAATTAGATTATTTGGGGTAGGAAAAAACATCAGACAGACAGCAACAATAGTCACCTTTATTTACTCAATAGTTTCCCCCTGGGAGATTTGAATGTTGCTACATATTTCCAAAGTTCTATGTCTTTGCTTCCCCTATCTTTGGGCTTGGCCTCACAAAATATCTGAAACATTCTGGGACCGGGGTGGATTTTACTGAGCTGAAGACAAAGGAAACTGGTGAGATCATTTTCATCTTGATGATTTTACTTTCCTTTTATCTTAAAATTTGAGTAGCGATACTTATCTAACAAAAGCAATCACAGAAAGATAGGTGTGTCCGTAGCTCACACGGCTCCTGTGATTCCTGAGGTCACAAAAAAAGATATTCAGCTGAGCCTGGCAGCACACACTTGTAATGGCAGCACTTTGAGAGGCTGAGGCAGGAAGGAGAAGGACAAGTGCAAGCCCAGTTTGGGCGATTTACCAAAACCCCATATCAAAATAAAAAGGTAAAGTAGAGCTGAGACACATCTCAGTGCAAAGATCCTGGGTTCAATTCCCAGTGTATGATATGGTGGGAGTGGGAAGCAAAGAGAGAGATCCTTGCCACAATAGGCATCAAGAGGGAATGTGTAGAAATGAAGTTTAGAAGATCTATAATATTCTGTACAAAACCTTGATCAGAACTCTCTTTTACAGGACCTAATTGCTTACTTTTCAGTTGTTGAAGTTGCTCTTAAGAAAGCTAACTTTTAAAGCTATAGTTATTAAAAATGCCCTTTTCCTCAGTCAGAACTGAGCCAAGCATATATAGTCTTTAACTAAGGACTATCCAAGGAACATGATGGGCAATGATACAGCACATGGTTTCTAGAATCTGGTCGCTGGGGATCAAAGCCTGGCTTCTTACTATCTGTGGGGACTTCCACTTACTAAGACTTGGCTTATTCATCTGTAAGCCAGAAATAATATAGGCTATTTATCTCACAGGGTACTCACAGGGATTAACTGAAGCATTCCAAGGAAAGCACCCATAACATCAACCAACACACAAGTGTTAAACATTGTCATTTAGAGCAAAGGGGCTAAAGATATGACACCAACCATCAGGGACAACAATCTTCCTCATTCTACACATTGTCTCTGTTTTCTTCATTTGCCTTAAGATATGTTACCTCCAAAGCAATGTTCAGTTCCTACCTTCAAACTAAACTCGCTTAACTTCTCCAAGGTGACTTTTCTCAAATGAAAAGTGAAAGGTTTGGACTTGATTGATCATTTCAAGGCTCTTTAAGTTCTTTTTTTTTTTTTTTTGCCTTTAAAGGATATAAATTCTGAGTCTGTTGAAATATACTATTACCGAGATAAGACAAGAAGCTCAAGCAATGCTAAATGACATTTTTATGCTCATGTTGGATACACCAACTGAGAAAGAAAAGGATGTCTACTACCCCTAACAATAGAAATTAAAAATCAAGTTATACTAGTGAAATAAGTTAGACAACCCATGCCATAGTCTGATAAATATTTGATGGGGAAGGATTTGGCTTGCTAAACATCTCTAAACTGTTTGCTCCCCTTTAGAGCCTCAAACTGGACTTTGAAAGCAAAAGATGTTTTTATATAATTTTTTTAATCATATAGATCTTTTTTAAACTCTCAAGTTCCAAGCTAAGGTATCATTGATTATTCCAGGATCATGAACAGCTAACTAAATAGATTTCAAATGATAATATAAATTAAACATACTTTCATTACCATGGGAGCTAACATTTCATCAGTGAAAACCATAAGGCTAAGAATCCAATGTATCTGAATCAAAAGAACAAAGTATAGATGTAAAAAGTGACAACAAAAGCAAGCTGTACCCTCTTAGCAAAAACATTCTAGAACCAACTATGTTGGTTTATTCACACATGTGGGCATGCAGGAGTCTTACAATGTCGGAGGTTTACATCATATTCACTAGGAACAGGACCACATACAGATTAGGCAGAATGTACCAAAAGTGGGTGAGGGTATTATTTTCATTCCCTGAAAACTGAGAATGCACACCCAGATGAGCATATACCCACATGACACAGGAAAAAAGTAGAAGCCCTTTCTGTCCAGGCTATGAGGGAAGCATGAAGGATCTATCTGCGGACTGGTTTATGTGGTGAGTTTAATTCAGGGATATTGGCAAAGGTTGGATCTTTCTTTGACTTGGAAGTCAAAGTAGATCTTCTTAGACACATAAAAGCAGCATGAAAGCCAGGAAGTCACTTAGATCTCCTAACCGAAGTCAACTGGCACTGCTTGTATCTCCAGGCTGGATTCTCACGTAGGCCAGAGACCCTGGCCACACGTGGTACGAGTTCAGAATCTTCAAAACAGCCCAGATGAGTGCCATGCCTACTAACTAGGAATCTTTAATTTGGACTCATTCCCTTGGTTGTGAGACTGATATCTAGAGCAAGGAATACCACCCGGGACATGCAGCACCCTGCAACTGCACCTCCTGATTCCTACCAAGCCCCGCAGCCAACTCCAACCTCAGCTGCCTGAATGCCACTTCCACATTTAGCTAAGGGAGGCAGAGTCAGCCAAGCATTTCCCCAGCCAGTTTCTCTTGCAATGAAAGCCAAAGCCAGAAGCCCACTATTCTGCCCACAGAGCCCATCCACAATCCAAGCAAGCCTCAGTCCCACACCATGCCCAGGTGGGTAAAAACTGCATGCACACACAAGCCACCATGGGCCTGGGCACGAAACACTCCAGTAAGCCACTCCCACACTAAGAAGTGAGGACCCAGATGAACAAAAGAGCCAGCTGGGATGAGGTAGGGGAACAGAAGGAAAAAAGAAAGACACAGAAAAGTAACTAAAACAAAACAAAAAAACTGTGATGGTTTTGCCCTCTTCATAAGACAGGTAAACCAGAACTTACCTCTTGGGCGGAGCCTCGAAGCTGTTCAGTGTTGGGGGGCCAACCAGGTGGATCGTCTTCTCCAGTGCCAGGGGCCTTGAGCAAGTGTTGCTTTGGTTTCTTTCAAGAGTTGCTATTGGAGACATAAAACAAAGTGCCTGGCGGGCACTATAAAAAAAAGTAGAAGAAACACAGGCGGCTTGATCATCCAACAGGCAGTTAGGTGTTTTTAAACAGGGGCTCAGGGAGGGAAAATACACCATGAGCTTTCATTCTTCTTCCAAAAGCGAGGCCTCTGCTTGTTCAGTCACTGACTTTTGCTTATATTCCATTCCTGCATTTGGAAGTTGTGCTTCGCCAAGAGGAAAGTGAGGAAAACCCAGCAACAAGGAAACAGCAGCTCTGCTCAAACAGAGGAGGAGCCGAGGAGGCGGCTGCTGGCCAGGGCCTGCTCTGGAGGGAGGCCAGACAAGGGGTGGCCGGGCTTCTCTGGGACGCCTGACATTTTCTCACAAGCAGAGAGGAAGACGGAAAGGTCAGGGAGGAGAAATGAGAAAGGGGTCTGCTACAGGAGGAAGCAACTCCGTGGGGCACAGAAAGTGCAATCGTCTCCCATTGAGGAACTTCTCCCCCCAGTGGTTTGCTTTTAAACAGGATATTACTTCGATTCCTTTGATTTCCCTTCTCCTTCTCTCTCTCTCTCAAAAAAAGTCTGACTCTAATAATAGCTAGCATATATAAATAATAATTGTTAACATTATTGGCTCTTTTGTTTCCAAACCCAGTGTTCTGCTTCTCTTCATTTTACCAATAAATATGAAAACTGAGGAAATCAACTCTGCTCATGTCAAAAGATCCCCTCCCCCCTCCCAAAAACACAGAGAAAAATCCACCTAACTTCCTATTTCTAGGGAAAATAAACAGCACAGAGCCATGCCATGGCTCTGAAGAACTCTCATTCTGCTCTTTTGTTTCATTTTGTTTCAGTAGTTGGTGCTTCTGTTGTACATACCCAAAATAGAGGGATGGCAGAGAAAGGGACTTGTGGACGGCGGGAAGAAAAAGGCAAGGATAAAGGGAAAACTTAAGAACTTAAGTTGTCTTTCATTAAAAATATATATATGTATGTATGTATATATATATATATATATATATATCAGAACCAGAACAATGACCAGAGTCAGAGTGGGTGGCTGATTGCCCAGACAGTCTGTTCCACAGGCTTAGCAACGGCCCTTTTTATCTGCTGTGGGTGAGCCCCGGCCACTGCGGCGTCCTCGACAGGAGCGAGGCTCTTCCAAATCGTCCTCATCAAAGCCGTGGAAAGTTGAGGTGTCACTTTCTGACGTGGAACCGAATAAGTCCTCCGTGGTGCGTGCTGCAGCCGCTGCCTCCTTCTCCTTCCTGCCTTCTCCTCCCAAATGAGCTGACATGTATGATGAATATATCAGCACATGGGTTAAGCAACAGACAGCATCATTAATATTCTCATTACGTTATTACAATGTTATTCTTAATAGCAAGATAACAAACCAATGTCACACCAAAAGGGATTAACCAGGTACATCACCTAGGGAATGGGGATTTGGGACAGAGCACGCATTTCCAGGGAAGAGGATTCCCTCCCCCCAAAAAGGCATCATTTCTACCATAATACACATGTCCACGGCTTCTGACAGCCAGAGAAGCAACACGATCTCTCTCCTCTTCCGCATGCACACAGACGCATGCACGCTCACTCAACCTTGCCCCAGACAATGATTTTCTCAGTGGTTTTTAAAGCCTGGTTGGCATTTCTTTGGTGTTTTCAGTTGATGCTGCTTTGAACAACGTTTGTCCATCACTTTGACAGTCAGCTTTACAAAGGTATTACTGTCAAATAACCCATTCAAGGTGGTTAAGTCCATCTTATTTTTATTTTTCCTTGCTTCTAATCCCATTCTTTCAGAACCCTTTCAATTCTATCCTTACACCATGTAGTAGTTCATTTGTACTGAAAGCAAAAAGAAGTTGGAAAGTCTGATAATTGGTAAGTCACCGAAGAGTTTCTCATTATCTTTAATTGGTAGAGGAACTGTGATCTGTACCCACATATAGATACACGCATGCACACATGCGCGCGCACACACACACACACACACACACACACACACAGGCCATTAAACATGCCCAGGTTGAGACTGTCTAACTCAAAACACTAAGTAGGTGAGAAATAGAGGCCAAAAGACCTCATAAAATACAGGATCTTAAAATCAGTGAAACTCGGGTTTAAACTCGTAAATACTCTAACGGGCTCCAAGTTGCCTCCCCAGACAGTAATCATGCACCTCTTACAGGGCCAGTTTCAAGCACCCCACTTTATCCCCAGGAACAGAAGCAGTGGGATAAGTGGGCAGGAAAAACAGCTCTTCCAAGCTCTACACTCTTCTCTAGAAAGACCCTAGGGAGGCCCCAGAGAAGTATTCGCCCACCTGCTTTAACAGATACAGGCTAATGCCACCTGTGTGTTCCCAAAGGATCAACTATTTCAGGAACATCAGAGTCACACCTTGACTAAGTGATCCACCAAAATTAATCCTCAGCAACTGCAAAGAAAGTATCTACCCTGGTTTAAAAAAAAAATGGCCCCCTAAGTCACATAGCAGACAGAACCTAGAAAAAAAAGCTGAGTGAAGGTTGTAGAAAGACAATGTAGAATAAAACCACCATCCCACTTTTGATGTCCGTGAATCAGATGCAAGTACCCCACCTTTTATAAGATAGAAAAGGGGGAAATTATAGTAGTTTGCAATGAGAATGTGTTCTCTCCAAGCCCATCTGAGCCTACAACAGCCCATAATATATATCCTGCTTTGATCTGAGCTGCACTCCACCAAGTGACCTTGCTCCAGGTAGTAGAAATTTTATCTGATTGCTTGCTCTTGAAAAATACTGAGTTAAATTTCATTTGTTTTATTTTCTTTTTAAGTATCTAAAAACCAGAGTTCATGATCACAAAGGCCCTATATTCTAAGATAACATCAATAGAGTAAAAAGTTCAATGTTAGGTATCATGTTTAGACTGTATAAGAATGGACAGAATTGCACAAAGGGCCACCCTGGCAGGATCCTTGAGAATTAAATGTTGAGGGTTGTGTGCAACGAAAACCAAGTCCCTTTCCAATTACCAGTTTCCCACTCAAGGCAGCCTTGAGCCCTAAACAATCCTGACATCAAAATGTAAAAGAGGTAAAGGTAAGGTTTTTCAAACAAAACAAGGAAGAACTGAGTAGCTGCAATAAACCAAGATTTGTTCATCTCAGTCTTTGTCTTGGAGCTGGTAATGAAAATGAGACTAGGTCACAAGGTGGTCTGGAGCAATGATTCCTCATGCTGAAACTTCCCAAACAGTTTCACCTACTGATCAGTAATTGATAAGACTAATGGTACATATGAAATCCTCTCTCTCCTTGTGCTTTGGTCTCATTGTAACACAAAACAATATGAAAAATAGGTAGCACTAACCAACCATGATCAGCCAAAAACTAGTGGATTGCTTAAAACTGAAAACTGAAATAATAGGAAAGACCTGAACTCATTTTAAGAATGAAGGAGTCTCTTCGTGATATTTTAGTCTTTGAATAAGTTAAAGATGTAAGGAAAAAAAAAAAAGCATACCAAGTCAACTCCAGATTAGCCCCAGGAGTGCAGGAATGCCTACCTTTTTACCTCCTTAATTTATAAAAGTCTCTTTTTTCGGCTCCACAAGAAAATGAGATGAGTGACCAATGGAGGTGGTGTGTTTATGAAGCTACCCAGGAGCCCAGGGATCCTTGATTTTCACAATTCACACTGTAGTTACTTTTCCAATATTCATATTTTCATACTCTTCTGGATTGCCCTCAGGTACTTCCACAGAACAAACACAACTTTTCGTAACGTGTGCATCACCTAATACGAGAAAGCATGCTGCTTGAAAGCATGTATCTCCAAGTTTTCCTACCCTACCTCGCTATTGCCTACAACAATACATGCAAAGTAATGTCCACCTCAAAGACCAGACACAAACTGAAACCTTCTTGACTCTTACCCTGGAACTCAGGGCATAACTTTTGGTTCTTAGGATCTAAAGAAGAAAAATATCTAAATGACTGAAAAACCCAACTCCACTCGAAATCATCACCACCATCACTTCTCCACTGTACTTGTCCACCCTTCTCCCACAAGACGGCAGCAGGATGCAAGCAGAAGAGTTCCTGGGCTATGCGCACACAATGCAGGAAGGGGCCACACTCACCAGAGCGTCCACAGTCTGCACAGGACACCAGCTCTTCAGGCCGCCCACTCTTCTTGTTCATGTTAGAGCCCCCCAAGCAGAAGTCGCAGTAGTTATTGGGAATGACTGTCCCATCTGGTCCCTTTTGGGCTGTAGAAACATAAAAACAAATTCCAATTTTAGGCTGAGATGTGTTCCTACTGCTCCCTCTTCTCCTCCCACAGTGTAGCAGAATCCACTCCAGAAAGAATATGAAGTTTAGAATGTAAGGGTTTGTTACAATCAAGTTGTGATATTAGGCTGGGTCTTCTTTTTGACCCTTCTTGGTTCAATGGTATCAATGCCTTGCAAGTCTTCCAGAGTTTAATTTCTGCAATATTTCCCAGCGGTTTTCATAGAAACCACTTTGCTCCTCTGATCACATCTCTAGATAAGCAATTCATTCGGGCATATTCCTAGTTGAGTGAACTTCTGTCAACCTTGAACAGTCAGCCCTCAAGCCAAGGCCCCAAACATCAGATGCAAACCATAAATAGCAATGGCTAAAGGAGGAGCAAGAGTCAATGGCTGGATCTTGCTTTTGAGAAAAAAATGTTCTCATGTAGCAAATAGTCCTCCTACTCTCCCTGAAAAGGAAAATAAAGAAGTATGACCAGTAGCTGGTCAAATCCAGAAAGCACAATAGAGTTCTTTGGGACTTTGATGAACATCTTGGAAGGTCCACAGGTAAATGTTCTTGTTCAGCCTCATCTCCTGAAGATTCATTGTTCATTAAAAGCATTTGGGATAAGTTAATCTGCACAGCCCAAGCGCCTAGAATTAGAACTATACACACATATACTAGGTGCTTAGCTCAGTTTCATGCCAGAGATGGGGCAAATGGTGAACAATAAGATGAGTTAAATTCGAATATTAACTCTATAACCACCCCCTGTTGAGAGTCCTTAAACAAAGGCAAAGAAAATTTTTGGGACATGACCTCGCAAACAAAGCTTTGTAAGGACAGCCGTCTTTGAGTACCAAAACTATTCTCTGTTTTGAGGGACCTGATTAAAAAGTCACAGACAGTTTCTTTGCATGGAAGAAATGTTTTCATTTTCCTCTGTCTCTTTCCTCCTATTGTGGACATTTCTTTGTCACATTTACAGTTCCTCTTTGTGAATAAAAGGACAAAAAATCTCTCCATTTGTGGGATCAGCCTTAACCACTACCTCTCTCCTTGGCATCCCCAACATCTGCCGCTATCTTTCATTATTCACTGGCTAACATTAATCAGGGTCCCGAAGGGTACAAATCTGTAAAAGAAAGCAGGTATGTGAGTAGAAATACCATCCAGACAGTAAGTGATAAACAGATTCACCCACTTTAATATGATTCCCTCTGGCCTTCGCTTCCTCCATGCCTCTGCTTTGCCTCCAGGAATAGAAAACTTACCTGGGGAAGGCGGAAGACAAAAGCTAGCAGAATTATAT
>RJWT010022862.1:0-17006 GCA_004365215.1 Cuniculus paca | reverse complement strand
AGTTCTGTCCATTTACTTATAAAAGCCTCAGTGTGATCTTTCTTTACAACTGAGTAGTACTCCATTGTATAAAAATACCACATCTTTTTTATCCATTCCTTGATTGATAGGCACTTGGGTTGTTTCCAAGATATGGCTATTACAAATTGTACTGCTATCAACATGGGTATACATATATCACTGTGGTATGATGTTTTCAATTCTTCTGGGAAAATGCCCAGAAGTGGGATAGCTGGGTCAAATGGAACATCTAATTCTAGCTTTTTGAGGAATCTCCACACGGATTTCTACAGTGGTTGTACCAGCCTACACTCTCACCAACAGTGCAGAAGAGTTCCTTTTACCCACAGTCCCTCCAGCATTTGTTAGTGGTGGATTTCTTGATCTTGGCCATTCCTTCTGGAGTGAGATGGAATCTCAGTGTTGTTTTAATTTGCATTTTTTGAATGACTATTGATGTAGAACATTTTATCATATATTTATTTGCCATTTGTATTTCTTCATCTGAGAAGTGTGTATTCATCTCAGATGCCCATTTTTGGATTGGATCTTTGAATTTTGAGGGTTTGATTTTTTTTTACTTCTTTAGATATTCTAGATAGAAGTCCTTTGTCTGAGGGACAGCTGGCCAAGATATTTTCCCAATTTGTGGGTTTTCTTTTCATGCTGTTGGAGATTTCTTTTGACATGCAAAAACTTTTTAGTAAGATGAGATCACAGTTGTTGATTCTGGGAAGTATTTCCTGTGCAGTTTGATTTTTGTTTATGAACTCTCTGTCAATCCCTATGTCATCGAGATTTCTACCTACCTTGTCTTCCAGAAGATTTAGTGTTTCTGTTTTAATATTTAGATCTTTGATCCATTTTGACTTTAGTTTAGTGCATGGTGATAGACATGGTTTTAGTTTTCAGCGTATGGAAAGCCAGTTTTTACAGCACCACTTATTAAAGAGGCTGTCTTTCTTCCAGTGAACATGTTTGGCCCCTTTGTCAAAGATGAGGTAACGAAGTGTGTTTGTAGTTGTGGTTATGTCTTCTAATCTATGCCATTGATGTTCAGGTCTGTTTTTATTCCAGTACCATGCTGATTTTATTACAGTAGCTTTGTATTATAACTTCAAGTCAGGGATTGTGATGCCTCCTGCCTTGCCTTTGTTGCCCAGAATTGCTTTTGCTAATCTAGGTCTTTTCTGGTTCCAGATGAATTTTAGGAGTGATTTCTCTAGATTTGTGAGGTATGCAAATGGCATTTTGATTGGAATTGTGCTAAATCTGTATAAAAAATTTGGGAGAATGGCCATTTTCACAATATTTGTTCTTCCTATCCATGAATAGGGAATATTTTTCCATTTTCTGAAATCCTCTTCAATTTCCTTTTTCAGAGTAATGTAATTTTCAAGGTATAGATCTTTTACTTCCTTTGTTAGATTGATTCCTAAGTTTTTCATTTTTTGTGATGCTATAGTGAAGGGTATGGTTTCACTTATTTCTCTCTCAGTGAGTTTCTTGTTTGTGTACAGGAATGCTAATGATTTTTGAGTGTTCACTTTGTATCCAGCTACATTACTGGATTTGGTTATTACGTCTAGAAAACTTTCCATGGAGTTTTGGGGGTCCTCTATGTAGAGCATCATATCATCTTCAAATAATGATAATTTAACTTCTTCCTTTCCTATCATTATTCCTTTTATTTCTCTTTGTTGTCTAATTGCCCTAGCTAATGTTTCCAGGACTATATAGAATTAGAATGGTGAAAATGGACATCCTTGTCTTGTTCCTGATTTTGGGTTGAAAGTTTTCAGTTTTTGTCCATTTAGTAAGCTGTTGGCTGTTGGTTTATCATAGATGGCTTTTATCAGATTGAGGTAAAGGCCATCTATTCCAATTTTCTATAGGTTTTTTTTTTATATTATGAACAAGTGTTGGATTTTGTTCAAAGCTTTTTCTGCATCTATTGAGATGATCATGTGATTCTTGTCTTTGGCTCTGTTGATATGGTGTATTACATTCATTGATTTGCATGTGTTGAACCACCCCTGCATTCCTGGAATGAATTCCACTTGACCAGGGTGCATAATCTTCTTGATGATTTGTTACATTCTATTTGCCAGTATTTATTGTGGATTTTTGTACCTCTGTACATTAGGAAGATTGGCCTGTAATTCTCTTTTTAGGTTGGGTATTTCTCTGGTTTTGGTATTAGGGTAATACTTGCTTCCAGGAATCAGGGAGACTTGCTTCCATTTCAATTTCCTTGAAGAGTTTGAGGAATATAGGCATTAAGTCCTCCCTAAATTTCTTATAGAATTCAGCAGTGAATCCATCTGACCTGGGCCTTTCTTTGTTGGTATGGTTCTAATTACATTTTCAATTTCATTAATTGAAATTGAGTTATTCAGCAGTTTTACATCTTTTTGATCCAGCTTTGGTAATTTATATGTTTCTAAGGAATCTGCCTATTTCTTCTGTGTTATCAAACCTATGAGAATAAAGTTTTTCAAAGTATGTACTGATGATCTTCTATGATCTTCCACAGGGTCTGTAGTGATTTCACCCTTTTCATGTCTTATTGCATGGATTTGAGGTTTTTCTTTCCTCTTTTTGACAAGGGGTTTTCTTCCCTTTCTATATAATTTTCTTTTCTCTTTTTGGCTCTGGGTTTATTAATTTTATTTATTCTTTCAAAGAACCAATGCTTGAATTCATTAAGTCTTTGTATTGTTTTCTTAGTTTCAATTGCATTAATTTCTGCTCTGATCTTTATATTTGGCCCCCTTCTTTGGGCTTTGGGCTTGACTTTCCCTTTTTCTAGAAGTTTGAGGTGCAGCATTAGGTTGTTTATTTGTGTTCATTCCATTTTCCTGATGTGGGAGTTTACTGCCATAAATTTCTCTCTTGCTTTCATTTTGTCCTGAGGGTTCCAATAAGTTGTATGTGTATTTTTCTTTGATTGCAGATATTGTTTAATTTCTTCTGCAACCCATTGGTTGTTTAGAGTATTATTTAATTTCATCTGTTTATGTGGTTCTTGTGGGGTTTTTGTCATTGGTATTCAATTGTATTGCACTATGATTAGATAATATGCATGGGATTTTTTCAATTCCTTTGTATTTACTTAAGCATGTTCTGTGGGCTATGTATGATCTATTTTAGAGAATGACCCATGTGCAGCTGAGAAGAATGTGTATTCTGATGTTGTTGGGTGGAACACTCAGTACACATCTACTAGGTTCATTTGTTCACAAATTTGATTCATTTCTGTTATTTCATTGCCAATGTTTTGTTTGGTAGATCTGTCTCTTTGTGACAATGGGGTGTTAAAGTTCCCCATTATAACTATATTGTTGCTTATGTGACTTTTCATATCTACTAAGATTTGTCTTACATAGTTAGGTGCTCCCATTTTTGGTGCACATATATTTATGAGTTTTCCCCTAACAAGTATATAATGACCTTGTTTATCTCTTTTGCTCATTCTTGGTTTGAAGTTCACATTGTCTGCAAACAGAATAGCTACCCCCACTTTTTTCTGGGTTCCTGTTGCATGGAGTATTGTTTTCTATCCTTTGACTTTTAGTCTATGAATTTCCTTTTGAGTTAAATGTGTTTCTTTTACACAGCATATTGTTGAATTTTGTTTCTTAATTCACTGTGCCAGTCTGTTTCTTTTTATTGATGAGTTGAAACCTTTTACAGTGATGATTGTAACTGATATGTACTGACTTATCCCTGTCATGTTATCTTTCTGTTGTTGGTTTTCTACTTTTTCCGTTTAATTGTTTGTACTGCTTAGTGGTTTCCTTCTGCTGTTGTTCTTAGAATTGTAGTTATCTTTATCTCTTTCTAGAGTATCTTTCAGTACTCTTTGTAGTGTTGGTTTGGTGTTTATGAATTTCTTCAGTTGTTCTTTGTCATGGAAATATCTTAGTTCTCCATCAATTTTCAAAGATAGTTTTACAGGGTACATCAATCTGTGTTGGAAGTTGTTTTCTTTTGGGATTTGAAGTACTTCACTCCAAGCTCTTCTTGACCTGAAATTTTGTGTTGAAAAGTCTGCCGTGACTCTGAGAAGCTTTCCTTCATAGGTGATCTATTTCTTTTCTCTGACAGCTTTTAGCCCTCTGTTCTTGTGCTGAATTTCTGATATCCTCATTATTATACGTCTGGGTGAGGATTTATTTTGGTTATGGCTAATCAGGGTTCTACATGCTTCACTTATCTGTATATCAGATTTTTTCCCTGTATTTGTAAAGTCTTCTGATATTATTGCTGTAAATAGTCTTCTCATGTCATCTGTGTTGACCCTGCTTTTTCATTAACACCTATTAATCTTATATTATTTCTCTTTGCATTATCTTACAGCTGTCGAATCGTTTCCTGATTCTTTGCCATTTTTAAGAGATCTTTTCTTTTGTGATTGTAAGTTTCCATTCTGTCTTCAAGGTCTGAGTCTATCTTCAGCTTCATTCAAGTGGTGTTGCCACCTTTCAGTGGATTTTTTCATTTCCTGAATATCCCTCTGAATCTGTTTTATGTATTCTAATTCTGTTTTATGTCATTCATTCAAGGTTTCCATCATTTTCTGATGTTCCTCTATTTTTTTTTTAAATCTAGCTCTTCTTTAGATACACTCAACATTTCTTTCATAATGTTTGTCATTTCTTTTTTTACCAGGGAGATTATTTGTGATCTCATTTCCTCCATAACTTCATGGAGTTGTTTCTTTACTTCATTTGCTATCATTTCAGAAAGTTCAGTTGTGTGATTTCCACTGTCTTCCATTTCAATGTCTCCTGGGTTTGTTCTTGGTTGGAGGACTGAGACTGCATCTTGGTCTTTTGTTTTGTCATTCTGTTCTGGGACCTGTGTGGCTGGCCAGGCACCCTCCCGATGGATTGCACTGGAATGCTGTGCTGGGCGGAGCACAGTTGGACAGTGTATTTCTCTGATATTAATGAGGCTAACTGGGGCACACCCCCAAACTATGGTGCCAGCACTTTGTGCTGTGATGGGTAGAGCTCAAAAATCTTCAGGACCCGTTGGCCAGACTGGTCATTTTCTGATGGATGGCTCTGGGGCTCTGGGCTGGGTAGGGCTCAGTACCTCTGTGACCCATGAGGCTGGCCAGGCATTCCCCTGATGGATTATGCTGGGATGCTGGGCTGGGCAAAGCTTGGATCCTCCATGCAGCTAGCAGGAATGCACCCCTGAAGTGTCACTGGGGCTCTGCACCTGGCTGGGTGGAGTTCAGAACCTCTAGGACCCAGGCGGTTAGCCGAGATGAACCGCCAGAGTGTGGCACTGGGGCCTTGCACTTGGCTGGGTGGAGTTCAGAGCCTCCAGGACCCAGGTGGCTAGCCAGGATGTTCCATTAATATTATTATGCACTGGTTAGACCTTTACCAAAAGTTATTACAGATAATTTGAAGGCCAAAGGCATTCTACCAAGAAGAAGTGTCTGCTGCCAAATTGATCCTTAATAAATCTCTTTTGCTAAATGAAAAGGCAAAATAGTTGGACAGTATATTTCCCAAACAGACTTGAAATCTTTCCTTTGATGTTTGCTAAGTGATCCAAGACCAAGTGATAGTACACATTCTCTTCAGTAATTCAAGGCAGGGACTTTTTGGAAGTAGTTTGTTTAACTCATCTCCCTTAATGTAATAGAGCATGGTACAAAAGAAAACTTCATTCTCTGAAGCAATTTTGAGAATTTAACTGAGTATACATCATGAATTTTGACCCTTCTGAGTGAAAAGAAAGCATCGTTTTGGCCCACTTTGCCTTTGGGAGCAACCAATGTGGCCTCTGAGTTACTATAAATTGAGAACTATCAGAGTCAGTACTGGTGGGGAACTTTCAAACTCTACAGGCAGATAAATCATAGAAGGAATGGACTTCAGAGTGAGCTGGAACTTCCTGATGTCATATACGGGGGATAACTCTGCCCTGTGCTCACACCTAGGTATTTCCAGAGATGAATAGAATTCTCATACACGATGGCCATAATCTGTGCTGATTATCTGCTCAGTGATTCACTTGGAATCTGTATAAAGGAGATCTTGGTAACCACAGTTTTCTCAAGGGCAACAGTGTAGTGGGCTAAGATATGGATGGGGATAGAAATTCTTATTAGTATGTGTCATTACAGAATGCCGACTGGGAAGCCAACCAAAATGTCATTTGTGGGAGAGACAGGAGTCTTTGCTCTCGTTATTAGGCACATTCACTGTGGATGCCATCCATCTACTTTCAGTAAGTGGCTTAGCTGGCATGAAGATGAAAAAATTTGCTTTCAGGTCAATACAGGAAATCTCTTATGATCATTTGTTGATTACAGAGAGATCTTCTGAGCAGTAGGCTTTGAGTTGCATTCTGTATAGGGCTTTCATATTAGTCTTGCTCTGAGGTCTGGGCAAAGGGCCAGTGCACCACCCAGCTGCCTCTTTCAGTCCAATGGTCGATTAGTTCCCATAATTAGAGGAAAGACTTTTTTTAGATAAAGAAAAGAAACTTATAATATGATTACATTTTAGAGGCATTAAATCTAAGTGAAGCATAGCATAAGTTTGGTACTATCTGGTTTCGAAAATTATAATTTCATTAGATTTGATTTCATATGTTTCTACCCCAAACTTTCTCTTATTAAAGTCAGAGAAAAGATTATAATTTTTATTGCAAAGATATGTATAATTCATGCAAAAACAATATAAATGGGGATCTTGAAAGGATACATAAATTATTTTTAATCAACCGATACTTTTAAAGTCTCTCTGTTTTTTTCTTTATATAAAAGACTATGCTTTTAAAGCATCTGAAAAACTGGGATCATAATGATCAAAAGAAAAGCAAGCTCCCTGTGAATAAGCACACATTTTAATTAGTTGTATTTTGTTCCTATGTAAGTTCCTAGAGTTAGAAATAGTAAATAAGTTGTTTTTATTTCTTTGGTCAAGTATTGATTGAGAGAAGAGGATGGAGGAGCAAGCAGCCACAAAACCACCAAGGGACTCCCTATCATTTCATGAGAACCAAAATGACTTGCAAAGATGGACAATCGGTATATAAGAAGCAGATTTTCATGCTCAAACCTACATACCCAGTGTTCATTCACATTACTCTTGGTTGTATACTTAGAGCACGCTGACTTTAGGATTGTGAACAGTGTTACCTGTAAAAAACACTGAGATGCCAGAAAAGGGTGGCTGTACCATTATACATAACTATTTGTATGTCCAGAGCTGGCCCAACTGAATATTTTAGCCCAACCAAGTCATGCCTTAGTTTAATTTTAATTCAAATAAAGCCAGAGATTGAATTTCAGATAGCTGAACTGCCTGGATGTTTGACTGAACTGGTCAGACTGGTTTCCACTTGTGTTGTCCTTGATGGAGTTTATGCTGAGGTTTGTGATCCAACCTGAAGTCTTGTTGCACTCCAGTTTCAGAGATGTGCAATTAAACATGAGGGGACAACGTCCAGGGAAAAGGAACATTTAACACACCTCCAGGATTGCTATAAGATAAAATAGGTTGTTCAGTATTTTTAACTAACTGAGGAAAATTCCTGCTTAGCAGAAGGAAATAAGACTTATGATGTCATGAGAAAATAATTCCATTCTAAAATATGGATCACTGGTATTCAAATGTGAATTCTAAATAGCTCACCAGGCATAGCTATATCCCTAGACTTTTGGTCCAGAGGAAAGGTTTCTAAAGTTCCTTAAATGGCCAGTTTTCATATACAACAGTTTATATCACATTTAATAGAAAGATTTTAGGATTCATCATCAAACTTCAAGTGGTACTTCTTTCATAGGGTATTTAACCTTTCTCAACATTTATATTGGGTTGACATTTGAAAAGTAAGGTGAGCTAAAAAGAGAGAAATAAAATTTTTAATATATAAAAGCAAACTTTTCAGCTTTTCATTGCTAATATATTGACATATGTTTTGTTCTAGTATTACTCAAAATTAGTTAAGAGATGAAAGTTCGTATTAATTATCCCATAATGTAGCCTAATCACTGCTGACATTTTGAAAAAAGATGATAAGAAAGCCCAGATAAAAGCAAAAAAGGGCGGAAAGGTATTGCACATGTTTATTATAGCCTGTAATCTTCCTCCATGAAATCGCTTTCCCTTAAAAACCTGACGATGACCATGAGTAGAGGCAGAAGAAACTAATTAAATCCACTGACCTGCTTGGCCCTGGGCTCTTCCATATATCACGCTTCTCTGGTTCGTTCCCAGTACATGAGCTAAAAAGTTTTTGGATGTGGTTCAGTTTTAATTTCATTATTAATTTTACTACTTTTTTTGTGTGACATAAAAATAAGATAGAATGCCTCAAAAGATTTATGATTTAGACTTCCCTTTCTCAGTTTAAATAATGAGCCCTAAACTTAAATGAAAACTAAGCCCAGCTTTTTAAATTTAGCAAATACAGCTAATTTTAATATTAAAAAGGAATATTGACTATTAAACAACAATTCATAAATCCCAGTAAGAAATAAGTGTAATCAAACTTAACATCTATGAATTTGCCTTTTTTATGGGGCATGCTGGCACACACCTGTAATCCCAGCACTCCAGAGGCTTAGGCAGGAGGATTGCCGTGAGTTTGAAGCCAGCCTGGGCTACAGGGTGAGTTTAAGGCCAACCTAAACTTCATAGCAAGTCCATGTCTCAAAAAACAAACAAACAAACAAACAGTAAATTTTCCTTTTTGAAAAGATGAGTGTAAATTAGCCACTACAGTTTATGTTTAGTCAATATAAAAAGTTGTAATTTCCCCTTGATGGAATGAATGAAAACTGGTTGTAATATAATTGTGATACAAAAAGCAAAAAAGACTGGTTTTCATTCCCTTATATTCCTCAGGATAACTATTGAAAATGCAGTTTGTGAATATTTAATCAAAGTACAAGGATTCAATGAGTTGGAAATCCCTTTGTTTCTTATACCATTGAAGTGAAAATAAATAGTCTTAAAAGTACAAGAGACTCAAGTTCACAGGGTATGTTTATAAAATCATTCTCAAAATCTTATTCTACTAATGAAAATGCTATGTATATACATATATATTCCTATAATCAGCAAGGTTCAAAATATTATATTAAAACTACACTAGCACTTTTTTATTACCAATATGAACAGAAGCAAAATATTTATTTTCCTATTTTAAAAAATCTATTTTCTCTCTGGTTTCTATCTGAATATTCAAACAAGAAAAAAAGATAGTAATCATCCAGAACTGAACTCAGGATCCTTAATTTGAGATAATTAACTAATCAATAGACAATTCTCCTTCCCAGGACAAACAGAACCAGACATTTATTAAGAAACATTACAAATTTTCATACAATGTAATTAATAAAGTCTGCACTATAGAAAATTACTTTTTAATGACTTTCTGTTAAAATCACATGAATTTTATGTATGGAAAATCTTATAAAGTCTATTTCCTCTCTACGTAAGTTATTAAAATTTGTGTTTGAATATAGTTCGTTTCATTAACATTTAATCAGTTAGATTTAATTTATGAAAAAAAAAGACTGCTAAGTTTTACACAATAGCTTTAACTTGCATTCATGGAAAAACACAATAAATTAATTTTCTTTTCTTGGAAAGAATTTGACAAATTCATTAATCATGAAAAAACTGAGTTCAGTTTTCTTTATTCTTTTCCACAAAGATAGATGTAGATAAAGAGACTACTGATTTAACATTCTTTAAATAATATGAGATGTAATGATAATAATGGGATATTCATAGAACCAGAGAATTTTAGAGTGGGAAGGATCCTTAGAAATCTAGCATAACAAGAAGGGAGAAAAAAAATTAGTCTCCAAATGCTCCACAGATCCAGAAAGTGAAGAGGGATTATTTTCATCTCCATTGTAAATCACTATCAAATTAGAATTATTAAGGTGTCTTTTTAATTATTTTGGTTCCTCCTGAACCACAATACTTCTTGGTCCTGAGGTTTTGAGGGTATAGCTAGAGCCCAGAGACAATGCTGTAGCATAACATGAAAAACTTCCTGCAGAATTTGGGTATTCAAAATATAGCATAAAATTGTTCCTAACACTTACACTTGTGCACTGATTTATTTGATGAATCAATGCAATATTGTCAAATACATTTATAACTTTATACCACTGTGAAAAGATTTGGATAAAGAAATATTTGACAGAAATGTATTGCAAATATTTCTGTTATTTGTGATTCATCTTACCATTTTTTAAGTTTCAAACTTTTGTTTTTATTTATGGTACAAGTTACAGATCATCTATATGATTCCTATGCTTATATGCTGATTGGAAAAACCTTCTGTATTGTTAGAACATAGCAAGTTTCTCATATGGTATTATCTATTGCTTTTTCATTTAAATGTCTGGGTATTAAGAAAATACAAAGAAAGTTACTGAAAGCAACGGTAATCACAGTATTTTTAGCAAACATTCAAACTTTACTGATAATTTTTAATGAAATGTAATTTTAAAATTTGATCTTTAACATACATATATACATATTACATGTGTGCATATAGGTATATTATGGGGATACATGAAGACATTAATATAATAATTTAGATAATGGGACCACTTCATTACATTACTTGATTATCATTAGATACACTTCAAACCTAAGTCACTACAAAATAATCTTTTAAAATGGAAAAGTTTTTTGAAAATCATACATTATGTTGGATTCATGGGAATGATTTGTATTTTCCCTTTATTATGGAGTGAAGAAACAAACACTAATATCCTTAACGAAAGGAAGAGAATGACCCCTGTGACCCTCGCCATGCACACTATTTTCCTTGTGTTAAAATTTGAAATTCTTTTCATTTCATTGGATCTTTGTTTCTGTAGAAATTATTTTTTGTCTTAACTGATATCTTCTTTCTCTGTGCATTATTTTATCGAAAAAATGTCTTATTAGTTTTTAAATTTTAAAATCGGTTCCTATATTACAATATGTCAGTTAAAAAAGTCAAAATTGATTGGGTACTTTTTCTAAAAATAATACTGACTGATATTTGAGTAAGAAAATCAATTTGGTTGCTTATTTATATATATAAAAATATTGCATTATTTTAAGGTCTATTTGATTTTGATAGGCTATTTTAGAAAATTTTAACAATATTCAATTTTAGCTAAATGATTATTTACAAGATTCTCAGTTCTACCTTCTTATGAGAATATAACACTACCAGGTAGCAAATTTTTCTAAAAGATAAGAATTAAAATAAAAATATTTTCCAAAACTCAGACAATATCAAATTGTCTGTGACATTCAGGTCTTTACTTTAAGCAAATATTAAAGCTAAAAACTTGGTGAGTGTGAGGCCGGGTTTAGAGACAGGCAGTTCAGCTTCTGGTCCAGCACGTAGTTGCCTTGGAGCCCCGGTTAATGAGCCGGCAGCAGTCTCAAGAGCAGGGTAAACCTTCAGGGAAAACCTTGCCTCTTCTCTAGACAAGGCAACAGTCTCAAGGCAGGGGAGCACATGTGCGTTTAAGGAACATTTTTAATCCTAAATTTGAAACTTACGAACTTTTGGTTAACCTTGAAGTATTCACAATATCCAATTAATGTTTTTATTTCAGAATATTTGAAGATGAGGAGTTATGAAAAAGGTTATTAAATTTGGGATAATTCTGTTCCAAAACGACAAGGCTCACCTGTATTTTATACTGACACACTCTTTAGAAAACCATCGACTATATGAAGTGAAGATTACTAAAACTGTATTTCTTCTGGGATTAATACTGGGTGTGCTTAGATGGCACCTGTTACTTACTCTTAACACCTGAGAAATCACCTTCAGACTAAAACTCTAACAAAGAACAGCTAGAAGGTAAATGCAGCTAGAAGGTAAATGAGGGATGCATTCTTAAACCTCAACTCAGTAAACACAGAAACCACGGAGGGAGGAGGTATAAAAGACTGTAAGAACCATAAGTAAAAATTCATTATAAGTTGAACCTCTTTTCTTGTTCTTTAAGTATGCGAATTTCTATATCTTTGGAAATCTTTTACTTTAAAAACTACTTTATTTTTTGAAATAATAACACTTCGATACTTTAATAATACTTTGTATTATTATTTTCTTTGAGTACCATCTTGCTGTGTAGTCTAGGCTGGCTGTGAACTAGCTATATAACTCAGTTGGTGTCAAACTCAAGATCTTCCTGCCTCAGCCTCCTGAGTGCTGTGATTAGAGGTGTGTACTACCATGCCTTGCTAAAAACTACTCTAATGACATGTAAAAAGCATAATAGACATATAAAAAACTATATAAATATTTCATTTTTATCCCTTAGTAGATTTTAGTGCATATACAAATTTTTGAGCAAAATAAACTGTGTAACTACAACCTATACCCATCACCTTTAGACTATCTGTAATTATTTTTTCCTTCTTTTTATTAGCTATTCTTTCTCTAGTCTTTTTTAAACCACCCCTGTTAGTTCCTAGTTTCCTTTACTTTAAGAAGTAGGGGTGTGAAGACTGGTATTTGACATTTTTGATTAACTAATAGCATTATCTAAACCATCTTCTATTCTTCAGGGACTTCCTTTTGTGAAACTAAAAATATCTACTAAAATCTCTCTAATGCCATCTTCTGTGAGCAACTTAGATTATTATATCATTATTTGATACTGTGAATTGAAGGAAATTTCAGATAGTTTCAATAATGACTTCTGTTATTATGTTATTCTTAATTTCTCATTTTAGTCCACAGATAATTTAAATATCTCCTATATAAACACCAGTTGTAGAAATAAGTACTGAGATTTTGAGATATTTAGCACCTTCATTTTTCTCTTCAAACTTTTTTTGCCATTTTAGTGCTAATAGCTGTACAATATTGGATTTGTATGATTCCTTTTTATGTGTACTGAGTAGAAGAGCTCTTTGTTTTATTAATTTTCCATTAAGTCTACGAAAGTGATTGTTTTAAAAAGTACAATGGAAATGAACCCAGATGCAAAGTCAGTTTAAGCTATACCTTAAATACATTCCATGAATTTGGGGGCTACTCTTCTTCAAAGAACTTGCCTTGAGGGTTCCTAGAAAATAGTCTCAAGTCAGAGCTGGACAGATTTTTCTTTTTTCTTTTGTGGTAATGGTATTGAATCTAGGGCTTTCACATTGAGCTATATCCCCAGTCTTTTAAAATTTTTTTTAAATTTTGAAATGGGATCTCCTTAAATCATTAAGTTGCCCAGCGGACTCAGACTTTGATCCTGATCCACCTGCCTTAGCCTCCCAGAGTGCTGAGATTACAGGTTTAGGTCATCATGCCTGGCGTGGCCTGATGGTTCATTGGCCTCTCTGATTCTGTGGGTCTGTAAAACAGGCAGACACTCATTCTGACTGAGAGAAGGGTACGGCACATTTAGCACAGCTCCACATGTGTGGTAGGGTCAGAATGAGGTTCTGCCCGTGAGTCAGCACAGAGGAGAGAGTAGAAGACAGCATGCCAGTGGTGGCAAACCTATGGCATGTATATCTTGGTGGGATGCTTGTATCACTGAAAGCTCTAAAAGGTTAGCCATCAGTGGCATACAGCAAACTGTGTTAGTCAGTTTTCCTTCATTGTGGCAAAAAAAAAATCTATCTAAAGGAGGAAAGATTTATTTTGGTTCACAGTTTCAGTCTCTGGTCAGCTGGTTCTGTTTTTTCTGAGTCTGCAGCAGGTCAGAAACTTAGGAGAAAGAACATAATGGAGAAAAGCTGCTCACCTATGGCAGCCAGGAAGCACAGAAAGAGGCAGAGAGGAAGCAACCACAGACAAGCTATAGTCCCTGTCTTGGTAACTTTTCTCTCCTTGCTGGGATGAAATACCCAACATCTAAAATGAAGGAAGGAAAGGTTTACTTAGTTCACTGTTTGTGGAGGTTTCGGTCCATAATCAGCTGGCTCCAGAGCAGGGTGGCATGGCACTGGGGCAACACTTCAAGGCAGCAGCCAGAGCAAAAAGGAGGTGGGGCACAAGCCTCTTCTCCTCCCTTATATTGTAAGCAGGCTACCCCTTCCCAGAGGGCGTGTAGCACTCACACCACCTCTGTGCCCTCCTCTTGCACAGGCTGAGATATTTACAAAATAAAGATCTTGGCTCCCTACTGAGTGTCTTTGTTAAATTTCTAAACTTCTCAAGTTGACACAATGTATCAACCATAGCAGTTCCCATGACTTACTCCCTTCAACTATGCCCCACTGCTTAAGTTTCCATCATGTCCCAATAACGCCATTAAACATGAACCCAACAATGGGTTAATCCCCTAATGAAGTTAGAGCACTCATGATTCAATCACCTCCCAGAAGTCCCACATCTGAACCTTGCTGTGTTTAACACATGAGCCTGTAGGGACATTCCAGATCCAAACTCGGTTCAGTGAGGGTCTGCCTCCTTACCTCTTAGCCGAAAAGATATTTTATACATCACTGGGATTCTCTAAGCATGACTATTGTTAATTTTCAGAATCAAGCTGGGAGGGATAAATAAATTGATTTCTCCTGATAAGGCAGAAACACACTGATTTTCCTATTATGCACTGGATCAAAACATGAATGATGTAATGTGTCATTACCACAAAGAATTGGGGACTATACTGAACACTTTGATGCATAATCTCTGAGTCTTCCAAAAATCTATAAAATAGTTGCTACTGCCTTATCTTACAGATGAGAACACTTAATCCTGAAACAGGCAAAAGATGGCTAACTCAGAATTAAACCTGTGTCTGTCAAGCACTCTACCACATTGCTTCTGCAAGGATCTAGACAACAGTTTTCCACACTATGAAACACAAAATAACCTCCATAAACATATTTTATAGTGCCTTCTTACTGCCTAAAATGAGGTCACAGAATATAAGCTCTATCTCCATAAACAATTTTCATTAAAGCAAAGTGTCTACTGTATATAGAGGAGAAATAAATGGAAAGCAGCTTAAATAAATGAATATATATTTCACGAGGCAATGCTTAGATATAGCTCTATTTGAAATAGATATTTCCCCTATTTACAGAATTACCAAGAATCCTTCAGGTATAAATGCAGATAATACAAATTTCTTTTCTGGCAATTCAAATAAATAACATCGTTGACACTGATGGGGCTTTGAACATCTTCAGAAAAACTCTAAACAAACAGAAAGTATAAACCTCTAAAATGATTTACACAATGGTTCTATTTCTGGAAAACACATTATATATTAAAACAATAAAATGTTGAGATTAGTGTAAAATAAAATTCTAAACTGAGACAATATTGAATAACTTTTATTTTTCCCTTTAAACTGGTATGGAAGATAGGATGGCTCTTTATCGTTTGGTACTGTTACATGTAGCACAGGCCATGTAGGATCCCTGCTTCCTGCCTACTAAATGCCTTGATAGTGCCCTTACCCACTATAAACACCTATAATGTCCTGCAAATTTCTAAAAAAGAAGAAGAAGGAAGGAGAGGAGGAGGAGGAGAAGGAGAAGGAGGAGAAGAAGAAGAATGAATCAGTGTACTAAATGTTTTCCTTGGAAAGTGTTCCTAAAATGTGAAAGGTAGTAGTGAGAGACCAAGGCGTATTCTCTCTTTTGCGGGTCTGTAAAGTGAGGAATTGTCAAGCCCACCCTAGGTAACTTGGTGAGACCCTTCCCCAAAATAAAAACGTCTAGGGATGTAGCTCAGTGCAAAGGCCTTGGATTCAATTCCCAGTAGTGCATGTGTGTACACAGATAATTCTCATCTAATTCTTCATATGCCTTTTACTTTAGGATAGTCCATTATTCTGTTAGGTATCTACTGCTGCATACCAAACCAACCCAACCTAAGTTGCCCAAAATATCATGCATTTATTAATCTCACAGTTTCTATGGGAAAAGAATTCAGGAAAAGTTTAACTGAGTGATTCTGGCTCAAGGTCAATCAGGAGGTTGAATCTAAGATAGTGACAATGCCTACTGTCACTGGAAGGCTTTTCTTGAACCTGAGGATTTACTTGGAAGTGGACTCTGCGACTATGGGCAGGGGACCTCCCTCCACCTGTTACCACATGGACCTCATCCCAGGTGAATGTCCTTGTGATGTGGCGTCTGAATTTTTCCAGAGAAAGTGATCCCAGGAAGAGAAAGAGGAGGAGGTGTAGAGACTTTTATAATATAGCATCCAAAGTTGCATACTGCAAGTTCTAGTTTCTTCTACTGGTTAGACACAAGTCACTAAATAGACCCACTAAATAGAAATAGACCCCTATTTTGAAAGAAGGAATATTAAAGAATTTGTGGGTATACAGCAGCCCCTCATTCATGAACTTAATTAATTCCACAGTTCTGGTCACGAACTGAATTGGTTGTGAACCAAATCAAATTTCCCCATAAAGTTCAATGTAAATAAGGTTAATCTTTTCTGAACCATATATATTTCTAACCACAAAAATATGAAATAAAGCAGAATACACTATAGTATGAAGACAGAGAATACTAACCTTGCTTGAGGCAACTTTTGACACAAACAACAAGAAGGTGGGTGGAGAAGAGGTTATTGTTTGCAGGAAGACTCCTTCTACATAAGGACACTGGGGAGATCTTCTTTAGTTTTCTCTTTTCTTTGTGTCTTCACTGCAGGGTCAATTTTGACCAACCCACCAGAAATGAGAGACCATGTTATTGTGCATCAGATTCAATACTCTGTTCATTACAGTTATGTTAAGGTGGTGCTTCTCAAAGAAATCCTGGTACTCATTCCATTTTTCCATAATGGATTTTATCACATCACTGCTAATCTCCCTCCTGTCTTCCTCTTCCTCAGTGGATGCTCCTCAACAAGCGCCTTCTGCTGCTCTCTTTGGAGTTCAGCAAGTTCTTCCATAGTCAGCTCCTCCTTATGGTCCTCAACAAGCTCCTCTATGTCTGTACCATTGGTGTCCAGACTCATACTCTTGCTCATGACACGATCTTTTCCACGACCCTTCAAAGTCATATTCAGTGACA
>RJWT010022860.1:0-17038 GCA_004365215.1 Cuniculus paca | reverse complement strand
AATCAAAAAGTACACAAAGAAAATACTAAAATGAGGACTTTACTGTTGAACTCTTCCTGATGGCCATAATCAAAAATTCAAATAATAGCAAGTATTGTTATGGGTCTAGAAAATTTGGAATACTGATATGATTCAGGTGTAGGATTTTCAAACAGCATACTGCTTTGGAAAAAATGTTGATAATTTCTCAAAGTTTCAAGCACAGAGTTACTATGTTACTGCAAAACTCTTTTTTCTTTATTATTACTGCAATATGTTGAAATGAGAAGGGAGATAAGTTTAGTTGAGATTTCTCACTTCTATCACTGTAATTAATAAACAAGGAGTAAGCCTAGCCTAGTTCCGGGTCACAAGAAGGAAGTGGGGAGATATGTGTAGTGGAGCCATCTTAGACAAATCTCGTCTAGATCAGGTGACCTGCAGCTGATTTTCAGCCAAGCAATCTGTGTGGATGATAATAAATTCTTATTGTCAGAATTCAGTGATACTTCGTGATTTTACAATGTAGCAAACCAATCACCTCTATTCTATCTTTTATCTACCAATAAGTTTGAAAATAAACAACTGATTTGACCTCAAAAGCTTGTATGATTCAAAAATCATTCTGATTATACTACTGCATCTTTGAAAAACTCTAGAAAATGAAAAGAAAGTATGTCACATGGCCCATATGCTCAATGAGATTTAAATAATATCTTGAAATTTATCACCAATTTGTTTATAAAAATGTATGTATGAAAATACACTGAAGGAATAAGAAAATTAAGTAGTTTTTTCAGTAAATGTTTATGCATCCTATTATAGTACCAACTTGAAACATGTTACCATATGAATTTATCTGTCAACCCTGTCTTTTCAATTTGCACGTCTTTTCTTCCATGAATACTGACTTTCTTTTCAAATAATGTAATATGATCAAATTAGATTTTGAATTGTCCTAATGATCATACACACAATGTCTATTTTTAAGTGCCTTTTTATTTTATAGAAGTTCTATTAGTATTTGTGGATTTGGTTGGAAGTTTTAGTGTTATGACTGTTACTACAACATTTCAATATGAATAACTACATATACTTGTATATACTTTTTTGAAAAACTATTCTTACTTTCAGGTCAGGGACCTAGCTCTGTGGCCTGGCAAGTGTGAGGTCATGAATTCAATCCCTGGTGCCGCCAAAAAAAAAAAAATGATATATTCTTACTTTCTCATTGCTGAGACACAATGCCTAACACCCAGGATTTAAAGGTAGAAAGATTTATTTTCACTCACAGTTTGTATACATTTCAGTCTACAGACTGCTGTCTCCAAGAGAAGAAACAGTCCTTGACATGGCAGCCAGCAAACAGTGAGACTTCCTTTTTCTTTCCCTTTTTATTCCACCCAAGCTATAAGCCTATTGGTTAGTGCCAGCCGTACTCAGAGTGGGTATTCCTTCTTCAGAAAGTCCATCATCCATACCCAGAAATATGGTAACCCAAATCACGAACTAACCCAGTATCACACAACCATAATCCAGTATCACAAACCCATGATTCAGTCACTCCTAGAAGCCCCACCTATGAGTGCATGAGGCTTTTGGAGGACATCTAGATATAAACCACACAGCATATAATTTCTGTTTTGGAGTTTTATGTAATTGCTGATGGTCTAAGTCATCAAAGAATTTGTGTTTCATATTGTTTACCATACTTTGCAATTTTTTCTTTTGTAAATCATTTCAATATGAGTTCTGTAAAAGTAGTTATGCAACTCACTCTCACTGATACTTCTTCTTAGTTAAAATAGTCTTCTTCTAACTCCTCAGATATGAAACTAATGTTCATTTCACTTTTTTGTCTCATTAGATGAATCAGAGTGAAATCACTATGTTTTGTGTAGTTAGAGTTAACTGTTCATGGCACATTTTATGTTGAAATTATATCCATGCATCCATACGCATGCCATGATTGAACATTTAATGCCTTTTTTGAAATGTAAAATATGGTTCTGTAATGGGAATCTCTGACAGCTTCCATTGTGTTTGAGATTCCAAAGTGTATTTAAATTTATATAATCTCAATTTAAAGCAATAGGAAATAACGTGGAAAAATACACTTTATTCAAGACTTAGATTTCTGAAGTTAGTTTGATGTCTTGTCCTCAGTAATTTCAAGTGGCATAACAATGAAATATTTCTTATGATTGAGAATAATTGCCATCCACCTGCTGATATGGTGCTAGTTTACCACATGATAGTTAGGGAAGTGGAGTAAGGCAAACTCCTGCCAGTCTAAGGTCCCAAAGTTCTTGATAGCCATGTGTTACCTCTCCCTTTGCATATAAAAACGTATTTTTAAAATTTATTTTGATGTGTCATTTAAGATGAAAAGATGTCATGCTTTAGGGATTGATCTTTAGAACTGAGGATCTCTGTGTATCAGAGTGAGCCAGCTGCACATTGCAGGCACGTCACCTCCACTCTTCCAAATGCCAGTTTAGAAAGGGTTTAGGCTAGAGGTAGGAAGCAAGAAACAACTTTACTGATTTCAAATACAAGCATTATGTCTTCAGATTATCTTTTGTGATGCACACAGTCAAGTTGCAATGTTATGAAGACTTTCATTTTATTGAGTAAAGTGACCCCAAAAGTGGCCTGCACCACACATCACAGAATTTGTGCATATACATAACTATATAGCTAAAAGAACTTTGCAGATGTAAGCTAAGGGTATTAAGGTACTAGTGTTACTCTGAATATTCAAGTTTGTCTGGTACAAGTGGATGACTTCTATGATAGTTACTTGGGTGTGTCAATGGGACATCCAATCCTACTTTTTTGAGGAATCTCCACACTGATTTCCATAGTGGTTGTACCAGTTTACATTCCCACCAACAGAGGAAAAGGGTTCCTTTTTCCCCACAGCCCCGTCAGAGTTTTTATTGGTTGATTTCTTGATGATAGCCATTCTTTCTGGAGTGAGATGGACTCTCAGCAATGTTTTAATTTGCATCTGTCCAATGATCAATAATGCTAAGCATTTTTTCATATACTTATTTACCATTTGTATTTCTTCATCCAGGAAGTGTGAATTCATCTCAAATACCCATTTTTGAATTGGGTCTTTGAATTTGGGGAGTCTGAGTTTTTTCATTACAATTCTTTGTATGCTCTAGACAAAAAATCGTTTGAGGGACAACTGGCTAAAATTTTTTTCTCACTCTGTTGTCTTTTCACTCTGTTGGTGATTTCTTTTAATGTGCAAAAGCATTTTAATAAGATGAGATCTCAGTTATTGATTCTTTGAACTATTTCCTGCGCAGTTTGGGTTTTGCTCATGAACTCTCCGCCTACACCTGTGTCTTCAAGATTTCTACCTATTTCTCTTGGGGAAGAAAACTTTGTGTGTCAAAACTGGACAGAATGAGCAAATATTTAATTGGATATTAATTAATTTACTCACTTAACACATTTTTATTAAGTGTCAAGTTTATGCCAAATATTAAGTTAAATAAGATGACAAACAATGTCCTTATAGAGGTTAAAACCATTATTTGGAAAATTAAAAATGGTATCCAGATAGCCTATTTGATTGTAATGGTTCTTACTTAAATCATTATACTGCTCTTAATTTCTGTGTGATTGAACCCATAATCACTCCTTCACTTAGTCAAAGTTAAGAAGTCATTGTCCTTTTCCAGACTGCCCAACACCAACAAATTTGGTATCTCTTACTCCCCACTCTGAAAAGTGATCACAGAAGGAGTTAGACAACTTCTTTCTTGCTTCCAACATAGCAATTCCTAATTCTTGAATTGAGAACAATGACTTTTCATTATTTATTCATGTGTGGTTCTACCCTGCATTCTCTCAACTTTCCATGATAGAGACCAGACCAAATTCTGAATTCCTTCAGCCAAACTCTTCAGTGACCACAGTTATACAGATTTATCTTCAGTTCCTTTGCAAGAAACTTGAAAGCATATTTTGCAAATTACATGTCCAAATAGAAAATCAAGGACCACCAACAGAAATTACTGATTGTAGAACTTGTCAATATAAGTCTTTCAAATCTGGAAAAAGTTAATCACTATTCCTAAAAAAAAATTTAAAAGCTATTTTAAAAATAACATTTTGATTTGTAATAAGATTTGTAAATACTTCCATTTTTATTTTGTTCTTATCCAGTTCTACTTATACAATCTTCCTGTGTAGGTATATTATAACTCTATAAATTTATATAATATATTTTCTCATCTTTATGATGTAATGTATTTAATTTTTTTTCATTTTAACTTAGTTTATTAATTTGTGCCAAGGTAAGTTTATTAGTGCTACTTTTAAAAATTCACTATAAAATTTTTGTAGAATTGACAAAATTATATGCTTTTCACATAAGAGAAATTAAAAAGTTTTTTCTACTTATGCAAACATATTTTATGATAATTAGAGGAAATTGAATGATAATATTTAACTATTTACTCAGTATTATAAATAAGGTAATTTAATTCAATATATTTATTTTTAATTAAATTTATTGGTACAGTTCAGATATACACAATGATCACATTCATCATAGAGAATTTATACTTATAAATGATACATTTTTGATAATTTTTCCCTATTCTCCTTCCTTCCCTTCAGTCTCTCTTTCTCTGCCTATTTACAAAAGTTTAGTTTTCATTTACCTTCTTTTCTCATTTTTTTCTTTTCCTTTCCTTCTTTTCCCTCTCCCCCTCTCTAGTTCCCCTTCCCATTTAAACATTTTCATCCTATTTCAAAGTATTCATTATACATTTTGGTTCTTATTTATACTTTCATTTTCTCACATCAGAAAAACAATATTGTACTTACACTCGTGTGTGCCCAATATATTTTATTCAAGAGTATGTACTTAAGGTGCATCCATTTACCTAAAAATGTCTCAAGATTATCCTTTTTTATTGCTGAGTAGTACTCAATTGTATAAACATGTTTAAAAAATCACATTTTCTTTATCCACTCATTGGTTGACAGACATTTGGGCTGTTTCCAAGATTTAGCTATTACAAACTGTGCCACTATAAACATGTGTGTGTATATGTTGCTGTGGTACAATGCTTTTAACTCTTTTGGGAAGATACCATGAAGATACCATGGGTCCAATGGTCCCCTAATTCTAGTTTTTTGTGAAATCTCCACACTAATTTCCACAGTGGTTATACCAGTCTACACTCCCAGTGTGGAAGTAAAGAAGGATACCTTATTCCCCACAATCTAGCCAGCATTTGTTGTTGGTTGATTTCTTGATAACAGCCATTCTTTCTGGAATGAGATGGAATCTCAGCATTGTTTTAATTTGCATCTCTTAAATGACAATTGATGTTAGAGAAATCACCAACAGAGTGAAGACACAAACCACAATGTGGAAAAAAAAATTTGCTAACTGTTCTTCAAACAAAGGACTACTATCTAGAATATATAAAGAACTCAACTAAAAAAATCAGAACTCCAAACTTAAAGACCCAATCCAAAAATGGGCCTCAGAAATGAATAGACACTTCTCAGGTGAAGAAGTATAAGTAATTCAATATATTTAGATTGAAAATTATAGGCATATATGAAGTACTGGACTTTGTGTTCTTATTTTGTAATTCATGACCTTAGTGGCCAGGCCATTTTAATCAGATGTTTAATATTTAAATATTTTATTATTATTATTTTAGATCAAACTAATTTATTTATGCAGAAAGAATTGAGAAACTGGCCCATAATGGATTCTATCTTTTCTCTTATGATTCAACAACACTTCATATTGCTTCTGGATATTAGTTATTTCTAAATTAATTTCAACTTATCAAAGTTTTTGACAAAAGCTAGATTTTATTAGACTACTTATAAGAAGATAACATTTTTGCTAATCAAATTAGTGAAAAGAACAAAGGTGAATAACAGTCTTTGAAGTAAACATAAGGCCTCTTTTTGAAAATTTGTTTTTAATTGTCTCATAAAAATATAAAATACTGTGAATATTACCAATGTATCATGTATTATCTTGATTATGCATATATTGTGTATTATTTAAATCAGGTTAAACACGTTTATGTTCTCAAATATTTCCCATTTCGTTTTGGTGAAAATTTTCAAAATACTTCCTCAGAGCCTTTAAAAATAATCAATATATTATTGTTACTTATAGCTACCCTACTCTACAATTCTGAACCAGAATTTACTGCTCTTCAATTGTAACTTAATACTTGTTGACCAGCCAATTTTTGAATTTCATGTGATCAAATTTCAGAGGTTCCATGTATGAATGAGATCATGTGACACTTGTCTGCCTGTACCTGGAATTTTTCATTGAATATAATGATTTCCAATTCCATCCACATTGTTGCGAGTGACAAAATTTTAGTCATTTTAGGGTCAAATAGTATTCCATTGTGAAAATGTACTACATCTTTATCCATTCATCAATTGATGGAGACTGTTATTTTCTATCTCTTGGCAATTGTAAACACTGCTACTGTGAACATGGGGATGTAGCTGTCTGCTTGATATAATGATTCTATTTCTTTTGGATATATATTTAGCAGTAGAATTGCTAGATCATATGGTAGTTCTGTTTTTAATCTTTTGAAATGCCTTCAGACTACTTGATAATGATAATTTAAATGAACTATGTACAAAATACACAGCAGGGGTAAAGTGGAGTTGAACGTCCAGTACAATTGTAACTCACTGACCATATGTTACTAATTAAATCAAAGTTAATAAAACAGGAATAAAACTAAGAGTTCAGTTTCTCCTTGACATCACACTAGACACATTTAAAATATTCAAGTCATATCTGACTGGAAGATATAGCAGTAGACATCACAGAAAGGTATTATTATAGAATTTATTCCAGTAAACATCTGTTGGATAAAGTCGGCAAACAAGTTGAGCATTCTGGAACCAGTCTGCCTATCTGTGGATTTATCATCCATCATTTCTACGACTGTTTATATGTGTTTTCTTCAATAGGTTAATATATCTAGACAGCTGGTAAAGCATTACATCTGGGTATGTCCTTGAAGGTATTAACAGAAGAAATTAAAACCTGAATCAAACTAACTAGAAAAGATCTGCTTTTCTCCGTATGCAGAGGCATCATTCAATTCACTGAGTACCCAGAAAGAATGAAAAACGTCAGAACAATGTTGTTATTTCTTGAGCTGGAACCTACATTTTATACTGCTTTTGGACATGAGAGTTCTCGGTTTTTAGCATTTGGTTTTAAATTTTACACCAACACTTTCCAATCCTTACCTAACCCTCTGGTTTCTCTAACAAGGAATTACACCATTGGCTTTCCTGGTTCTCGGGGGTTTGGACTTGGACTGATTTTTAACTGCCAGCTTTCCTAATTCTCCAGCTTTCAGGCAACATGTTGTGGGGACATTTCAACCTCCATAATTATATCCACCTATTGCCATAATAATCCTTCTCTCTGTTTGGTATCTATCTATCTATCTATCTATCTATCTATCTATCTATCTATCTCTCTATTATCTATCTCTATTCTATCTCTCTCTCTCTCTCTCTCTCTCTCTCTCTCTCTCTCTCTGCCTCTCTCATTTTTCTCTATAGAAGCCTGAGTAATACAATCCTTTAAAACTTGTTCACGGGTGTAAATTCTCTCATCCTTACTGCTCTATAATATAAATACTCTTAGGAGAACATTTAATGAGTTAATCTGAAGAGTAAAGCAAAATGCTTTTAAAGCAGTTAACATTCTGCCCATCACACCCTGAATTCTTAATATACAGAAACTAAGATTCTGCTTATTTCTTCCATTTGATTTGTCCTTGTTCTCAGAACAAATGTCCCTCTATTGTCACCCTCTGCTCCCCAAAATCCCACTCAAATGCAGTTTAATTCCTCTCCACTCTGTTATGTTTTTTAAACTTTTTACTTTGTGTAGAATTCCCCCAACTTTTTCTACAATGTTTTAATTTACTATTATGATGGTTCCTGTCATTATTAATAACACCTTCAACTCTACTATTTGTTTTTTTTTATTTCCTTAAACAACTTTTACACCACATATTTAATTTTTTTTCCTTTTGTTACTTCATCTTTTCTTACTTTCTAGTACTATTGTATATTGATTAAGATGAACCTCTAGCACCTAATTATGCAGTTTTAATTACCAAAATAGACAATGAAGGTTTTTTACTTACTTTGAGTGTTAGCAACTTCATCAAATAAAAACAATTGCAGGATAAAATTAAGGGAGATGTAAAGCTATTAATCTATGTGATAATGTTTAGAGATCAGTAATTTTATTATCTTTTCTAATTGAGAATATACAGTAATTATTTCATAAAATGTATTTTACTTTCCCTGAATTGATTCACAAGTAGCTTTCACAATAAGCTATGAGTAAGTACCTTCACAAGTAGCTCCCTCTTTTCTTGCATGTTGCATTTGTGCTTCCTTTAAGCATTAATGTGTTCCTATAGGTGCTTTCCTCTTCTGAGAGGAATGCATAGAGACCGTATTGACTGAAGGTTGTAAGGGCTATCATGAAAGCCCACTTAGTCAAAGGCCAGTATCTCTCTGTGTGCATGCTGTTAAGACTGCAAGTTCTGTGTCTGGCCTAGCCCCAACCATAGAAGTGTTCTCTAGAACCAGATGTCTATTTTTCTGAGTTATCTTCAGCTTACTAAAAAAGTCTCAATGTAGAATTTACACTTCAAGCATAAGTAAGTACATTTGTGTATCTGACCCAAACTTCAAAAGTTTTAGCATTTTTAGGGAAACCATGAAGAAACCTTTGAAGGAAACATTTTGTCTACTTGAAATTTTTATAAGACTTGTGAAATTACCTTACTATTGGGTCACATTTTCTACCTGACCTTTTAAATGTCCTGCTCTCAGTTGCATCTACTTGTTATGTTCTGGTCAGCACACGTGCTGAAATTTTCACCTAGTGAGTTCTGGGATTAGTCAAAGTTTTAAGTGCAAACTTGATGCAGAGTAAAGACCTTGCTATAGCTGAGGAGTGTAAGGAATAATCTATTCTATGCCTTTTCTTTAGCTTCTGGTGCTGTTGGCAATCCTTGGCATTTCTTCACTTAAAGATGAATCACTATAATCTTTGCTTCTCTCATTACATGACATTGTCCCTTGAGTTTCTATCATTGGATCTCTTCTTTTCTTAAAAACCCCCAGCTATATTGGATTAAGAAAGTGCCCTCTTCTGGTATGATCTCATCTTAAATAATTATATCTACAGAGACCCAAACAAAATCACATTCTAAGAGTCTAAGAATGTGAATTTTAGAGTAACGCTATCTAACCTAATAATATCCCTGATGTCTGACTGGGAAGCATATTTTTCCCACTAAGAAATCTATTTCCCCTATTATGAACTAAAATTGACCATATAATTGTTAGGCTGATATACTGCTTCTGATCATTGGTCATCTGATCTCAATATGGCAGTATGATTCCTACTGGAAGGTACTTTGCCTCTTCCCTGGGCCACACTTACCTCAAATTTTTGTGCCTCAAATTTATATTTGATTCTTCCATTTTTTATGAAATTCATTCTCTGTGCTAGTTTTAAGAATTTAGACCTTCATGTAGATTAGAAAGTCTCATTTTTCATACATAACATGTCCCTCATCTCTCTACAGTTTGATAACTTTGAAATGCTATTAATTTATGATGAACCGACTTAATATAAAGAGAAAGCTGTCAGCAACAAAGGCAATATGTTAGCCAAGCATGGTGGCACATGCCTGTAATTCTAATTCTGTGAGTGTGTGTGGTAGGAGAATAGCATGTTAGAGCTTAGCCAGGGCAACACAGACTTAATAAAACACTGTCTGCGAAAAACAAGAGGAGGGGGCAGCTCAGTGCAAAGACCCTTTGTTCAATTTTCACAGCGAAAAATAAAGAAAAGAAACTTGCTACCCACAGCCACAAATAGCCATCAATTGGTGACAAAGTTATCACTGAAGCAGGAATCAACTTGAGGCTGATAGCAGAGGTCTGGGTTGAAAGTTGATGTAACAAGTCTTTGGGCTTTCACATTTCCTTGACAGTGATGTGGAAGATTGGAAGATTAGCAGAGAATATCAGGACCATAGGACACTAGTCCAGTGTAGGATGACATTTAGAAAAAGAGGGTGGTTAAATGAATGCTTACATGGTGAATTTTAAGATTCTGACACTCCTCTCTTGGTTACGTTATGGCTAGAATATTAGTGTTCTGTTCTCACACTCAAGATACTATACTGGAAATTTTTCAAATCTTTATTCCCAGAGAAGATGATTCACATTAATAGTCCGTAGTGAAATGCTTCAGTCGCATTAACCAAAACTGGAGTTCAAATTTTATGGACAGTGCCCATACTCAGCATTTCCAAAGTTCTTTGATACTTCATACTTAATTATGAAGAATCATGCAAATAATGCAAGATAATTGAGAAACTTTAACTAGGAAGATAAAGAGCAGCATGCAGAAACAGAAAAACAAACAAACAATAAAACAAAAAGTAGAGGGGGGAAAAAGCAATTTGGAAGAAGGAGAGAAAACCTAAAAAAAAAAACCATTATTATTCTCAGGAATTTAAGTGAAAATATTTTACGCAGAAAATAAGAGCATCTACCATCAAGTTGAAACTTTTAAAATATAAAGTCTGAGCTCTTAGAAATGTAATAGTAGACACAATTTAAAAGTCTAACAAATGGTCAGAATATAAAACTAGGATTTTCTTGAAACTAAAGTAACAGTGTAAAAAGTTGAAATATTATTTTACAGATGATTTAGAGGTTGATTTTTTGCTTTTACCAAACAAGAAATGCTTTTGAAATCCTTCAACCAAAATATACAAGTCTAAATCAAAAAGTTCTTGATATCACATATTGTGACTACTTAATTTAAGAAACAGAAAATGACAATTTTAAAAGACTGTACCTGATACTTAAACCTCATGAGAATGACAAAAATGACATTTTCCTCCAGAAATACACTGTCATATACAATGGGAATTTGTCTGAGACTGAGAATTACAAGATTATGTCACCTGGATGCTAACACGACAACAGTGGGTAAACTTCTTACTTCGCTAATATTCAACCTCACATTAGGTTGTTGTTCACTGAATCCCTTTAAAATTCAAGGTTTCTATACTAACTGCTTACTAAATCATTCAGACATGTACGCATGTGTGTGCATGTTTGGTATTTCTTTCCTCCATTCCCTCTTATGAACATGCACATCATTTTCTCTCACTATATTGTTTCTAAGTTGCTTGCCTAGGACACTTGCTCAGTTTAATGATACACTCCTGGATTCTGCCAGATCTGCCTCTGTTTAGGCCCTCTCAGTTGCTGCCAGTTACTCAGTGGGACAACAGAGTGACACTGAATGGGTAGGAAAAGTTGATAAATGACATGGGGTGAAGGCCACTTTGAAGTCCTGCAGTGTCACCAGAAATAAAACAGTGGGACCAAAACAATGGCAATAGGGAAAAGGGACAGGGCATCGACCCCTCAAGCAATGGTCCTCATGAAATAGAAGCATAGTTCCCAGGAGAAGTAATATTAACAACGAAAAGAAATGGTGGTGTGAGACAAAAGAAAAAGCAAATAAAAAGTATATAAATATTTTATTTTTATTCATATGATATTACAGAATCCACTGATGCATTAGCCTCACAGATTTTCATTTAGTGCACTGCTGAGGCTGCTGTTCTGAGACATCCACCTGTAAACTGCTGAATGACAGTAGTGATAAATGCTCATTATGAGGACTTTCATTCTGAACATTGCCTCCTCTGCTTCATCATCTGTTTCATTATTGAAAAGTACACTAGACTACTAAGGAAAGGATCAGAAAAAAAGTAATGGCCGTAGTAATGAAAGCCATTTGGTGATATCTGAGTTCAGTTAGTGTTAAATCTCAAAAGTAGAAGCAAAAAAATGTTATCTGCTCATAAGAAAACACCAACATATCAGGTGCAACTGTGTCATGCAACACTTCCATGGAAAAATAAATATCTCTAGGGGAGGATCTCTAAGGAGGTTGCTTATTGGGTTTTTTTCTACTCTGGTTACCAGGATCAATGTTAAAAGTTGGGTAAAAACTAAAGTGTAAATTACAGAAATATTTAACTGCATCCTTAGGAATTCTTCATAAAGCATTATCAGAACAACAAAATCATTTTCAGTGAAAACTAAACTCACAAAAAGAAAAACAAATGTATGTGATTATGAAATTTCTAATATCTCTTTGCTAAGAGAAAGTGATACCTTCAATAGCTATAGCTGAGGTAACTACAGATCCAGATGGGATTTTTTTTAATGTTATGATAAATTCTTGATGCCACATCTGTCTGGGAAAGACTGCCTCTCTGGGTATCTGACTGGTACTTTCTCTTATGATTTTTTTTCCGAATTCCTGACTTTGTCCATAAAAATGGAAGTATCTCTGAGTCCATGATTCAGGTGCCCATGATGTATAGCTTCTTCTTTTTCTTTTTTGAATCTCCAAAGATGAGACAATTTTCCAAGATTTCACTCAACACTAAGATATTGGTGGATAGGCTAAAGAGTATGGATGTGGCATTATCTGGTATTCCACAGAATGGGTCCATCTAGGAAACTTCTGGGACATCTCTTACCCTTAATAGCAAAAACACACAAACGAGTCTTCAGACCAAATGACACTGACAGTTAATTTTGCATATGCATCAGTATTTAGACAGCATTTGGCGCTTCTGGGCTATGCTGGTCAAAAAAAATCCTCTGAAATAACCAAAGTAACCCACATCACAGAATTATTTCTACTCGAAGGTATTGATACCTCTCTTAGCATAAGTCTTTTGGGGTCTCAGGCACTGAAGCCTACTTTGAATTTTTGGTGTCTTCCTGTTCTTTGATAGAAAAATAAGGGAGAAAGTCCTTTCTCTTATTTGATTGCTAACTGCCCTCTCATCGCTTCTTTTTCATCTTCTTATCTAGTCCTAGGATTTTACTTCTGTCTCCTTGGAAGTTGCAAGATGCTCAAACATTCTAATTTTTGGCACATAATTTTCTCTTCAACTTCTCCTTTTAACCATCACTAAGACAGGGTACCTTGGATGGATTTAGGTTCAAGGCCACATAGTGAATGCAGTAATAGAGTTGTTAGGATGAAAGACAATGTACTGTAGTGATGGGGAGACAAAAAGACGTGGGTATGGATGAAGCCAATGAGAAAACATGCTCCCAGTGTAACTATACAGCTGATCCTTCTACTGTTGCATGAAGGAATGTCACTTCAGTGAGCAGATCTTCTATATTTTCTAAAGAAGCTAAAGCATTCTCTATTATAAAGCTTTCACTTTCAAATGCTGGCCAACATTTTGAGTTTAAAAGAACATTAACACCAGAGTAACTAGGGAAGCATTTCTCCAGGACAGATTTTTCTTAATGTCTGGTAATTTAACACCTATGCTTTATTAGTTCGTTTTCTACTATATAACAAAATACTTGGAGCTGAGTCATTTTATAAGGAGGATTTATTAGCTCACAATCTTAGAATCTGAAAGTCCAAATAGTATGACCTTATTTCTCTGTGGTAGGGGCCCCTTGGCTGCCTCCTATCATGGTAGATGTCATGATAACAGTAGAGGTGCAGGAGGAAGCAATCTCATCACAACAGGAAATCAAAGAGGCTCGGAAGTAGCCTGCTTTGCTCTTGCATAGTAACCCTTTCGTGATAACTAAGTCACGGGTTCCACAAAACTCATTTGTTCCTTCCAAAGCTGCCACCACTACGAATGAATGACCTCCTGTAGGCACTGTTTCCCAAAGGTTCCACTGTTTCCCACACGTGAACCTTTTGCGGACCTAGAAACCATAAATTATAGAGAAAAACATCTGCTTTACATAATTTCCACTTTTGAAAACCAAAAGCCAGGAATACGATTTAGCTTCTATGTTCCACAGTGACGGATCCATCTTTTCTAGTAGTCAGCTGAGAAAGGTCTACTTGTGTGAATCACAAGAAAGGAAAGAGGGGTTAGGGATACAGTTCAGCAGCATAAGCATACCTGCCTGGCAAGGTCCTGAGTTTGACTCTTAGTACAAAAAATACATAGAGAGAGAGAGACAGACAGACAGACAGACAAAAGATGGCAATTCTGTATAAATCTATGTCATCACCCAGGTACTAATTCATAAAATGACCACACTGCTGATACATTGCATATTTTCAAGGTCTATGACATGTAAAACTCAGTTGGCCATGAATCTAGTCTGAGTTCAGTGTGCTTGTGTCATAGGATCAGTATATTTAATTTCCGTGATTACATTATAGAAATGATTAGTGGAGAAGAATGGAAGCATGGAAGAAATGAAGGGTTTTAAAAGATTCAGAACCCTCCAAATTTAGACTTTTCTAGGACTAAGAGTTGGACTAATAGTATCTTACATTTCCAATAATATATGAAGCTAGAATCAAAACAAATTGAAAATGAACTTCTACTTATCCTGAAGGCGAGGTTAATATAAAGTAAGGGAGGCTATACTTTGTGATTTTTCTAATTCCATCGGACAATTCTGGGAGCTCTGATGAAAGCTACAAGTCATGAGAAATCATGGAATGGTTTTCTCGAAAGAGAGTTACACACACACACGTGCACCTTCACACACATGCACGCACACCCAGAGAGTCAGTCAGTCATCCAGTCACTCAGAGATATTATTTCGCAAGGTAGGATATTTTGCACCAGAGCCCAGAAGTGAGCAACAGGAGTGAGAAATGTTAGAAAGGAGAAATAATTGGCATAGCAGTGACCACCTGAATCCATGGAGTAGAGCGGTAGCTAAGAATAAGCAATAGTGGTTATTTTACCCAATACTAAGGGAGAAAAAGAATGAGTCCCTCTAGAGTGAAGGGATCACCTTGCTGGATCAGCCTGTGTAGTGGAGTACACACACTCGTACTTCTTTCTCTTTGGCTTTCCATTTTTATGTACACCTTAGGGTGAAAAGAAAGTAATAAATCTTGTTTTGATACAGTCAGAGATGTTTATCTATTAGTTGGAACCTGAACTTTTTAAAAGCCAAGTCTCCTGCCCTACTTCAACAGGTACAGCTGAATTATTAAGAGCGCTCACTCTAAATATACATATTTATGCAATTTGTGAATAGTCACTAGCTGAGCTGTGTCCTGATAATAGGACCTTACTTGGTTTTTAAAAAATTAGGAAAACATTCAGTGTGTGAGGTAGACATCGTCTCAAAATCTGGAAATCAAATATATTTGAGTAAATCAAATACCTCAATTTGAGAGTTGATAAACTGCTAGTAGTAAAGCTTCTTAAGGGACTTTCTGTAGTTTAAATAAGATGCAAAAATAAAACAATAATTTTGAATGATAAACATCTAGTAATAGACCAAAATAAGTACAGATAATTTCTCCGGAGATTTTTGTGATAATATGCGTCCATGAGCATTACCGCAGGGATGAATTCCAGACTTTTCCTGAGAGAGGAAAAATGGTACGTCAAGCTGGAGCAGATGGCTGGCCAGAGCGGAGACAAGACTTGGGTGTTCACACAGCCATTTGCACTTCAATTCTCTCTTTTTCAAACTTATTTAAAGCAGAGAGTGGATAACTTGTTGATTGTATAACTTTCCTTTTCATGTGTCTGGCTAGAATATTTACTGCAAAAAAATTTCAATGGAAGGTGGCTTCCAGTACTCGTAGTTCAAGAATAAGATATTTGTTTGACACATAGCCTGCCTTCCGGTTAGATACTCTAAGAAGTTTCTAAGGCTATTTTTTGTTTTACTAATTAGGAATAAAGATTGCTTTATTCTTCAGCACGTAGAAATTCTACCTCTTGCAAACTTGTTTCCATCCTTCCCAATTATCACTGGTTTTCTCGGAATACTCAGTTTTCTTGCCATACCCTTTTAATTTTAATAATCTGAGAGAAATTTTAACATTTGTTGCTTAAACTAGAAAAAACATATGTTAATAAAAATCAGTTTTGCTTTTAATGACAAACATTTCAAATACCACAATTTATCTGTATTTAATGCGTCATATAATTTGAATAGTTACATTGATTTTTTGAAGTTCAGAATGTGGCAGGTGCAGATTTTATCAGTAGTTGTAACACAAAAGTGCCACCAAACAGTACTGTAATTGTCACTTGAGTCTTTAAACAAAGGCCACTTCTTCCCTTACTAAAAACCAGTAATCATTAGGTAAGTTGATGGGGCATGAAATGATTGCACCTGGATATAACTGTGGGTGCAAAAAGAAAATTAGTACATTTTTTTAATTGGCTCTACATAGGAGTTTTTCAAAATTATTTGTTTTCCTTAAATTAGTATTTGGAAATAGAGCCTGCCTCATCTATAGAGAGCTTTTGTGTATGGGTGTTAGGAAATTGTATGTATATCCATGTACTGCTCATGATGGAAAACTCAAGATGATTCCTACTCAATTTGATTCTTGGTTAGGTGATATTCATAGAAACAAGAAAACATGACAAGGCAAGAGTTAAATAATTTATTATAAAAATACTTAATGATGCAGGATCGCTTGGTATACATTTGATTATATTCCACACTAAAATATCACTTCCGGATTTCATTCAACTGTGGTTAGAAATGCCAGTTCTGTTCTATTCTGCTCTCTTCTGTTCACCTTCCTGCACTTCCTCTCTCTTTCTCTGTTTCTTTCTCTTTTCTTTAGGCAGAGAGAGTCAAGACAGGGTCTTGCTATGTAGTTCAGGCTGGTCTGGAAGCCATTATATAGCCCAGGGTATGCCATTACACCTGGCAATTCTTTATTTCTTGTGATGCTTTTTTTTTTTTTTGTGGCACCTGGGATCGAACTCATGACTTCGTGGTTGTCAGATAGGCATTTAAGTTACTGAGCGAAATCTCTGGCCCTTGTCTTTTTGAAACAGGGTCTTGCTATGCTGTTTAGGCTGGACTTGAGCTCACTTTGTAGCCCAGGCTGGTGTTGAACTCGCAATGATCCTCCTTTCTCAGCCTCCAGAGTGCTAGGATTACAGGC
>RJWT010022859.1:0-16849 GCA_004365215.1 Cuniculus paca | reverse complement strand
AAGAAAATTAAAATACTGTACCTAGGTTAAAAAAAAATCTAAAACACAAGTACAAGATGCGTATGTTCAATACAACAAAAGACTAATGAAAGAAATAAATATCTAAACAAGTTGTTTATGAATTGGACGATGTAACATGGGAAAGATGTTAATTTTCCCCAATCTCATATACTTCATAGGTTTAATACAATATATCCAAATCTTAGGAATACATCTTGCAGATACAGATAAACTAAAAAAAAAAAAAAAATTGACATAGAAAAGTAAAATGCTAGAAAAGATACACTAACTTTTAAAAAGAACAGAAGGCCAGGGATGTAAGTAGAAAAGAATTGTACACCATGCCTAAGGCCTTTGGTATGTAATGTTTAATACCATTTGCCATTAAGGAAACACAAATACAAATCCCTAGCACATACACACACAAATACAAAACAAAAACAAAAAAATAGTGGGAGATGAATCAGTACATCCCATTTCACTAGTTCGCTACAATAATTAAGACTGTATTCTATTAAAGACTGATATATAGTCCTGTGGAACATAAACAGACCTATACAAATATGCCCAGATAATTTTTAAGTATAAAAAGGTTAAAAGATAGTCCTCCAACAACTGGTAAAGCAACTGGAGATCCATAAATTTAAAAATATATATATGTACACACACACACACACACACACACACACACACTCCTGTAAGTCTCACATCTTGTACCAAATGGATCACAGATAAAACTGCAAAAGTTTAAAAAAAAAAAAAAAAGAATAGGAAAATATTCAGGATTTAGATGTAGGCAAGACAGTTCTTAAATATTACACTGAATGTTTCATAAGAGAAAAAAATAACATATTGGATGTCATCAAAATAAAACTTAGGGACAGCTAAAGACTCCTTTGAAAGAATGAAAAGACTGAGAGAAAATATTTGTAAACTACATACCTGACAAAAGGCTAGAATTACCAAAACTCAACATGACAAATAAAAAAGACAATCTACTAAAAAGAGAAAACACAGGCAGGGATACTTCACCACTGGGGATATACAGATGGCAAACAAGCACATGAAAATGTTTAACATCATTAGCCATTAAGGAACAGGAATTAAAACCTCACTGTTGTATCACTGGATACCTACCAGAATGGCTAAAATGAAAAATACTGATAACGCCAAATGGTGGCTAAGATGCAGAGAAACTGGATCACTCCATATATTGCTGGTAGGGATGTAAAATGGAACAGCAACTCTGGAAAAGAGTTTAGCAAGTTCTTTAAAAACTAAATATACAATAATCATAAGACCCAGTAACTGAATTCCTGAGCACTTATCCCAGAGAAATGAAAAATTTACGTTCACAGAAAACTTACATGCACATCTTTGTAAAACTCTTATTCGTAACAGCCAAAATTATACATCCCAATTGTCCTTTAATGAATGAATGGTTTAACTGTAGTAAGTTCACACCACAAAATACTACTCAGCAATAAACATGTAACAGTCTATATTAATTTCCAAATAATTATGCTGAACGAAAGAGGCAGAACTTGAAAGACTATACATATTATGCGACTCAATTTATATAACATTCTTGAAAAGACAAAAATCGCAGAAATAGGGAACAGGTTAGTGGGTCTTGGGAATTAGGAGCTGGAGGATAGCAGGTGGGAAGAGAACTGTGTGTGACTACAAAATAATAAAATGAAGGAATCCTTGTGGTGATAAAAAAAATGATCTGTACAATGATTATAGGCAATGTCAATTTCATGCTTCTAACACTGTGTTATGGTTTTGAAAAATATTACCAATTAGGAAAATTGAATAAAGAATACATGGGATGGCTGTATTATTTCTTACAACTTGCAAAGGAATGACAATTACCTTCATCAAAAGTGTATAGTAATTTAAAATTACAAAAACCAGCCAGCATGGTGGTGTGCAACCTGTAATTCCAGCACCCTAGGAGGCTGAGACAGCATGACTGTAAATTCAAGCCCAGCCTGGGCAACTCAGTATCTTACTGAGACCCTATCTCAAAATAAAAATTAAAAAAAATTTTAAAAAGGGCTGGAGATGTAGCTCAGCGCAAAGGCCCTGGGTTCAATCCTCAGAACTGTGAAAATTCATTCATTAAAATAAAATTACAAAAACCAAAACAATCAGGCCAGATTTAAATTTTTAAAATTTCTATAGCATGTTACTCACAAGAGATAAAACTAAAAGAACACAAATATGTGCACATGTCTGGGGGCGGGGGGAATGGCAAAATTAACTAAAAGAAAAAATAACCTAGGTACATTAAGAACAAGCAGTAGTATTTCATAAAAAGAGGATTCTTAGCTATAAATTCTCTACGAAGTTTCAATTCAGGAAAGTAGAATAAATTGAAATTTTTGTGTACTAATTTTTAAATATAGTTTAAATCATTGGTAGAAGTACAAGAAAAAAACAATCTAGTAAAAAAGACGTAAGATTTGAGTAATATAACAAGCCTAATTCCTGGACATATATAATAATTTTTGTACCAACAACTGGAAAATTTATGTTCTCTTCACATACAAACAAAAATTATACAAACTGACCAGACAGTCTCAAAGAATTCTCAAGAACTGGTTTCTTGCAAAGTATGCTGCCTAATCACAATGGATTATAAATCAATAACCAAATTAACTTAAAAAACTCTCAAGATGTCTCAAAAGATTTCTAAATAACTCACAAATTAAAGATTCCAGTGGGAAATACAAAAATATAAGTGAAATAACATGAAAACTTGTATGATACAGAGAAAGCTATACAAAGATATTAAAGGTCTTAAATGCCTATACTGAAAATTAATGATAGGCAGCCAACTTAAGAAATAAGAAAAACAAACAAAAAAAGTGTAAGACATGAAGAGCAGAAATTAATACAATGGGAAAATGAAAGGGCATGAACAAGATGTAAAAACTTACTAATCTGAAAAGTCTGTAAAAACTGGCAAATTTTTAGCTTAAAATAAGAACAAAAGAAGGAATATGCTTCAAAACTAGATAAAGAAGTATTACTTACAAGTACTACAAAAGTAGAGGTCAACTTAATGCTATAAACTCAAGAACGTGGTTTTAAAACTCAAAGAATAAACAGTCCTACAATCCAAACAACTGGATCAGTGATTACAAGGCGTCTGTCAAAAAAAAGTATCAGTAACAATATCATAGGCCAGTTCTGTCAAACATTTCATGAAAAGATCGTTGTGGGCTGAGGATGTAGCTCAGAAGTACAGCACCTGCCTAGCATGCATGGCAGCCAGGGTTCAATGTATGACGGGGGTGGGGAGTGGGGTCATTCTAATGTCACACCAACTCTGCCAATAGAAAAAGTTTTTTTTTTTAATTAGAAGCCAATATTATTATTAGAGTCAAAAATCCTAAATTAAATCTCATCAAATTGAGTCTAATATGAAAAAAAGGGATACATAAATTGGGGTTGAATTTGTAATTATAATACAAGGTTGGTAAGAGAAAAAATATGTTAACAAATTACAGAAGAAAAAATACATGATCTCACAAGATACAGGAAAAACTTCTGAGGAAATTCAATATGCATTCATGTTTTTTTAAAAAAAAATGAACAAACTAAGGAACATCCTTAATCTGAAGATTTTCTACAATAAACCTACAGGAAGAGTCATACTTAACTGAAATTTTGAAAGCATTCCTTTTAAAATCAGGAACAAGATCAGGATGCTCCCATCACAGCTTCTAGTCAACATTGTACTGGAGATCCTAGCCAGCACATTAAGACAAGGAAAAAAAAAAAAAAAAGGAAACAAGAAAAGAAAAAAAGGGTAAGAATCAGAAAAAACAAAGAGATCATTATTCATAGAGAAGACAGTGTGCAGAAAGAAATTCAAAAGAAATTCAGATAATTTATCATAATCAGGAGCATAACAAGGTTGTTAAACAGAATTGAACTGTACTTATGTACACAGTAAGGTAGAAAACGTAATTATTAAAACATTTAAGACCACTATAAAGTGGGTAGAAAAAATTCTGCAAAAGTTTAACTGAAAATTAGGAAACTTTCTCAAAAGATGTTTTAAAAGACCTAACGAAGAGACTGCAATGTTCATGGTTAAAAAATAAAATATAATTCTCTCCAAACTCACACGGGGTGGGGGGGGTGAAAAGATGATTCTAAAATTATGTGGAGGAGCGAACAGCCAAACCTTTCCTTGAACAACTACAAAGCCAGTGGACTTTTATTCTTTTGTCCCTCAACAATTTAGTACACCATTTCAAACCAACCCTCCCTGTGACAACTTAACAACTGACCTTAATACTTTAAAAATGTTTGAAGACACGAAGCACTACAAAGGCAGCAAAGCCGGGTCTCGTGGCACACGCCTGTAATGCCAGCACTCGGGAGGCTGACACAGGAGGATCGTTGTGAGTTCAAGACCAGCCTGGGCTACAAAGTGAGCTCAAGGCCAGCCTGAACAGCATAGTGAGACCCTGTCTCAAAAAGACAAGGGCCGGCAATTTAGCTCAGTGGCCTACGCGCCTGCCTGGCAAGTGCAAGGTCATGAATTTGATTGGGGGGGTGGGGGCAGCAAAGACCTGAGAGAGGAAGACTCTGGAAAGAATGTAAGCCTAGAAAGTCAAGTCTCTTCAAATCATTTTTCTCCTAAAGATATTTGCTAATAGGAAAAATACAATACAGATATTGAGAAGTCAATCGGAAATTTTAATGGTAGCTCTTCAAAAAAAAACAACATAGAATTAGTACATTACCCAAGAAGCTACTTCTAGGTATCTACCCAAGAGAACTGAAAACATATATCTACACAAAATCTGTATAAAATTTGTACACATGCTTAGACTAGACAAAACATGGAAACAAATGTTAATTTATGAATAAATACACAAAATGTAGTATATCCACAAATAATTTTCAATCAAAAATGGAAATGAGCTGAAATATGCTATACAACACAGATGAATTGTGAAAACATGTTCAGTGAAAGAAGTCAGTCTTGGACAAAAGGCCACATGTTATGTGATTCCACTTTTATGAAATGTTCGGAACAGATAAATCTGTATAAGACAGAAAGTAAATCAGATGGATGCTAAGAAAGAGGAAGTAAGGACTAGATACAGTATTTCTTTTGAATGAGAAAAAACATTCTGGAATTATACAGTGGCGATGATTTTGTTAATATAAAAAAAGTTTTTCAATACTTTAGCTAATATTTATGGTATGTGAATTATGTCTCAACTTTAAAAATAAATAGCTAATTTCCAATCCAAAAAAATAAAAGCAAAAAAGCCGAGAAAAAAAGAAACATCTGCAGTATTTTATAGTCAGCAAAGTATCCCTTTATATCAGAAAAGATATTCATGTTTACAATAGGGAGGACAGACCTACAAAGCAAACAAATGCAGAGGTGCTTATTATACCTAACAATAACTTAGTTCACTGACTATCAGAAAATGGCTATTTCATTTTAAGTATTTAGTTTTTGGACATGTCTTTACAAATATCTCAGGAGAAGTCTTGAAAACTTAAGTCTCCCAACAGTATGTCTCAATCGCATAGTAGATTGTGTCACATATCACATCGACCTTATTAAATTAGTAAGACTGTTTCCCTATTCAGCAGTTGGAGAGGGGAGATGAGGAACTCAAAACTCGAACCCCTCATTCCCATTTTCCCTCTGCATCCTAATGCCTCCTGAGGTATATTAAAAAAAAATGGCAATTCCCAGTTGATTTAAGGGACTCAACACTTAAGCCCTCTAGGCAGAGGACCTTGTTACAGAATTACCATACTTAAGCCTCTTGGTAGGAAAGACCCAATTCTGACATTCAAATCAGAACACAAATGCAAACTTACCCAACTTGGTAAACATTCTGATTTACCCAGTTATGAACAAAGTTATCACCTCTGGCTCCTTCACTAGCCCAAATACACACCCAGATTCCTGCATGCATCTTCACTCTTTATTCTCCCTCACTCTCAATGCATGCTAGGAAAAGGATGAAGAACACAAGAGGGAGATCCTTGGGGGAGGTGGGACTAGTGTCACAGTAGATTCCACTTCCACTGCTGAATGCAAAGAAGAGTAGATGAAGCAGACTGCCTGTGGCAGGGACCTCATTAAGAACTGCCACCCACCAGTAAGCCACAGGAGCAGATAAACAAGGACGGAAAAATACCCTTTGTTATGGTTTACACACTGTATCAACTTGAGAAGTTTAAAACCTGCACTGAGAGAGGCAGCAGGGAGCCAAGGTTCTTTGTAAATACCCTCCTCCTGTGTACCAGGAGGGCAAGAAGATTTTGCCAGAGTGCTACACAGGCCCTGGAGTGGGGGTGGCCTGGGTACAATATAAGGGAGGAAAGGAAGCTTGTTCTTACCCCCTTTTGCTCTGGCTGCTGCCTTGAAGTGTTGCTCCAATGCCATGCAACTAGCTCCTACCTTAGAGCCAGTTGATTATGGACCAAAACCTCCACAAACTGTGAGCCTTTCCTTCCTACATTTTGGGTGGCAGGTATTTTGTCCCAGCAAGGAAAGAAAAGTAACTAAGACACCCTTGAATAGATCAGTGGTTCCAGACTGTTCTGTCCTCCTCAGTGCCTGGCTCCTCTAGGCATAATTTTTCTAAGAGGAAGCAAGGTGACAATCACAGAGGTCCACGCTATCAGATCTTAGGATCATGTACCATTTTAATTACAGCTAGTAAATTCACCAACTTGTCAATTCATAAATTAACCATCACTTCAAATTCTAACACAGATGTTGTAAACAACTGGTAAACTGCATAATTTTTTTTACTCTGGCACTGTGAAAGCGTCCAACACTTGACACACTATTATAATCATCTTTTTTAAGTACACATGCCATATTTTCCCTTCTCAAAGAACTTCTCTCTTCCTTTCCCTCAAACCCATCAGAATGAACTCCTAATTCAAGTTTGCACAACATGATATCCAAACCAAGGGCTAGTAGACCTCAGTTAAAGGTCCACCAAACTGATTCTCACTCCCAGACGAAAGGGAAGAGAGAAAGAGGATGGCAGCCTACCAGTCACTTGGGCTGAAAGGCAGCACGGTATAGGGATACCATATCTTGCTGTGACCAAACATGTATGGTACAGCAGTCTCAAAAACTGAAACTGTCAAGTAACCCCCTTAAGAGTCTATAGGAGTTGCTTCAGCGAATATCCCACCCCTAAGCCTAAAAGGCACAGGAGTTTTTAAACCGTTTGGGGACAATATCTAGTCTCAAAATTCCGAAGTCTTTAGTACAGAAGCACCAGTCAAATGTGAACTGTTCTTGTTACACTGATCCTGTACTGATTTGTACAGAAATGGCCCTCAGCAGTAACGTAAGCAGTCAAACGGTCAGATCAGCTGGTCCTTTCCTCTACCATCAAAAAGACAGCCAAGAAACTAGTGCCCCTAATTCTTCCTGACTATAATTTACTTGACTATCACTCTGACCATCAGAATATATTCCAAACCAGAGAACATCACTTTTGAGAGCTCCAGACACTGCTTCTTCTTCTCTTCCTTTCTAAATTAGCTTTTTAGTCAGCTATTCTGTTTTCCTCCCACTACTATGCTACAGAAAGGTGGCATTTACCATTTAATTTAGTCTATAAGTTACAGGACAATGCCAGGAGCTCCACCACGACCTAAGGGGTGCTTCAACAAAGCAATACAGCATGGGCTTTGAGAAGTGCAGACTATAAAGGTAGACCACAGAGGTTAAAAAGTCCCACTTTCCCAATTTTCATACTGTATGGTTGAGGTTAGGTTACTTCATCCTCAGTGCAACTTCTCCACAGAATTACGGGAATAAGAACATATATATTAAGTACTTAGACCAGAGCCAGAAATGTAATAAGCACTATATTATAATGCATATAGCCACCACTATTTACATTAAGTATAATTCACCTTTGTTTTGTTTTCTAGTTGTATGGTAGATTGAACCAAGCACTTTACCAGTGTCTATTTTATAAGCCATACCTCAAGCCCTGTATTTCATCTTTAAATGTAAAGTAACACAGTTCCACCCAGAGAAGCTAAGACAAAGAGAAATGGGTAACAGCTTCTACTCAGTCCATTACTCCCCTTCTTTTCCCTGAAAACTCCCCGGTCAAAACTCTCCAAGGTCAGGGTCAGGGATCTAGCTCAGCGGCCTAAATGCCTGCCTGGCAAGCGCAAGGTCGTGAGTTCAATCCCCGGTGCCGCAAAAAAAAAAAAAAGGTCAAGTTTCTGATAGTCATTTGCTATCAACTGTGACTAGCAAACCATCTTCTATCAAGTCCAGGATTTTACGGACAGGCGATTGACAGGAAGAAAAGATGAAGATGATATGCAAAACGAAACTAAGAAATGGGAAAAAAGGAAACAGAAAGAGAAGTTTCTTTGGCTTCAACCACTTTGCAATTCCTAAGCATGGATTCTCCTTTCTGACCTATACAGATCAAGTTAAATTCTTTATATTAAGTTTGACCAATATCGCTTATTAAGTCCAAACAAGTCCTGGAAAAGTTTTCACCAGACAATAAATAAATAAAATAGGTTGGAAGAGGAAAAAGTTGTATATATCTGATACTACAGAAAAATTAAGTCAACACTGCAGGTAAATTTTTAATTTCAAAGTTCTGCCTTCTGAACTCTTCCTAAGCCTAATGAATTTACAAAGGTAAATGACTTGGTTATTTCCAAAGTTCCACAGGTGTTAAATGCTTCACAGAAGCTGTATGTAGTGAGTCACTAAAACTTTTAAGACTTACAAACTACAAGCAATGTTTTTCACCTATCACGTTATCTGTATAAACTAATACGAGGCAATAAATACATTAACATACTTTTTACTAGAAATGAATTTTTTGAAACAGAGGGAAAATGGCAGGCACTGTGCAATTTCCCTGGAGAATACAACACAAGCTGTCGCCCACTGAACTACCAGTTAATCAGCCAATATCCTCCCCATCTCATCCCCAAAACAATGTTTTACTGGATTCTGTAATCCTACAATAACACTTTCACGTTATGCAAAGTTTAAATTCATGCCCACCTTTACAGGGAAATACTTTTTTCTTTTTTTCCTTTTTTTTTTTTTTGGTAAATTCAGGGTTTCTAGGTGGCATGCCTGTAATCCCAGCACTCACGAGGCGAAGGCAAGAGGATCACTGTGAGTTCGAGGCCAGCCTGGGCTACATAAGTGAGTTCAAGCCCAGCCTGCACTTGTCACAAAACAAACCAATCCCAGCACTCTGAGAGGCTGAGGCAGGAGAACTGCAAGTTCGAGCCCGGCAAATGGGATAGGAACACAGTTCAGTGCGACGACCCTGGGTGTACACATACACAAGATTATCAGCCTGGGGGGAAAAATATTTTTTCTGTTTAACTCGAAACCATTCCCATTTTAAAAGGTATCAACAAATTCATGACCTTGCTCCAAGGCTAAGAAAAAAAAATTTTTCCCTGTAGTAGCGCAAAATGAGTACATTGCGAGACAACACAAGACAACACGGACTTCACAGATTTCTTACCCCGCCACTAAGAAAACACCAACGTTAAGGGCGAAGATTGAAGGCAGTGTTCCCAAAAGACCACGCTTTCTCCTGACGACATGAGGAAGCACTGGTGGGAAGGGGCCTTTTTCTCCGACAGAACTGACTACACGGTCGCATCACCCCAAAATTCTAAACGCAACTTCGCGTGTCAGCAAAGTCTTCCCACCAAGTGAGCAGCGAGCATGCAGAGTTCAGAGCGGCCAGGGGCACGCAGCCCTCCTGGACCCAGCGCTCTCGGGGCCGGACTCAGGCCCACGTGCCCTCCCGGGGCTCCCGGCCCGCGCCAGGTGTGCGGCCCCCGGGCCGGGCCCGCTGCCCACCCCCCGCTCCCATCCCCCGCGCACTCGCGGCCGCCGGGGAAACGGGACCCGTCGCCCGGCCCGCTCCAAACACGAAGGCGGCGGCCCGCGACGCTGCGGCTTCCCTCCCCTCCCCCACGGCCTCCGCGCTCCTCTCCCGCGCCCCCGCTCACCCTCAACTCTTCGAAATCCGCCATTTTATACCCCCCGCGGGCACCGCTGCCGCCACCGCTCCCCCTCCCGCAGCCGCCAGCAACGCCGCCGCCACCACGGCCGCCCCCGCTTCCAGCACCATCCTGCACTGGGAGCCGCTGAAGACGCCGCGGCCACCGCCGCCGCCGCCGCCGCCGGGCCCCTCACGTGACCGACGCGGGAGCCCCGCCCCTGGCGCGCCGCGGCCCCGCCCTTCGCGGCTCCCCCAGCCCCGCCGGCCTGCGCCGCCTTCCGCCGGCTCCGCGCGAGCTTCCGGCTGGCGGTGTGGGAGCGAGAGTGCGGCGCCGCCCCTCCCTGCCGCTCCGAGGACTCTGCCAAGTCCCCGAGGGGGCGTTGAGACCGCGGTGTTGCTGAGTGCCTGGTCTGGGAACCCGCGGAGCGAGACGAGAGCGGGCCGGGACTTGTGACAGGGACATTGGGGGAGCGCCTCTCGGGGCCCTTCCCAGTGTGGCTGTGGACGGAGGAAGCAGCCAGAAATAAAACTGTCCACCAAATAGTTGTGACCTAACAATAAGTGTGGACCTTGGGTCAGCCATTGTGCTGCTCGCATGGTGCGGACGGGGTAAGACCTCTTCGAATGGGTAAGGGCCATCAAGCACCGACTTGGCTGATTGTTCCTGCGCTTGACGGTCACCTGAAGGTCATGGGTTGCAGTTGAAATGGGGGGAGGGGCGCAGACAGGGAAAAATGAAATAAGAGCGCTCGGAAGTGCCCTGATAAAAAGTGGAGGGGTCAGGGAAATGTGATCGCTAGGAAAGGGTAAACTGGCAAGAGCGTGTGGAAGGAAGCATCATGGTGCCCCCTACGGTGCTGATAAAGGATGAGAGAAGATGCTGAGTCAGAAAAGTCAGATTGGGCAGGAAAGTCGCTAGATCGAGTTCCCGGTTCTTGTTTCCTTGAAGAAGTGGGTTGCACCCGCGATCGACCTAACATAATACAGTACAAGGACCTGTTTAATTTAGCTTCTACCTAGTATCTCTACGCACCCCACCTCCCATTCTACCTACTCTGCATTTCTTCGGGTCTCCTAACTGACCCTGCCGTCACCTCTGCAAGCTTTTAAACTGCTAATTACAGACTTGTGAGCTACGAATAGCTCCCCACTCTCCTTCCAGTACTTCTGTTCATTCTTAAGGTCCACACTTCGAGTCACTTTTCAGAAAGACTTTACTTCACCCACATCAAATCCTTTGTTAAATTACAATTAGGCCCTCCTTAAACCGGGGCTGGTGGTCCATGCCTGTAATCCTACCACTGGGGAGGTTGCGGCAGGAGGATTGTTTCGAGTTTGAGGCCAACCTGGGCTCCATAGTTCGAGCCCAGCCAAAACTACATGGAGAGACCCTGTTTTTTTCGTTTTTTGTTGTTTCTTTTTTTTTTTAGAAAGGGGGCCGGAGGAGAAGGGAATTAAGAAAACTTGTATTATATACATGTCCCAAAATGACTGTAAATGGCATGTAGTGCAAACATGTACTAAAAAAAAAAATTGACACTCCGTATTGTAGTCCTTACCAAGGAAATAATAGTACATAAATTAACTGAAAGCCTAACCAGATTATACTTCTGCAATAAGTAGCTGAATGTCCTGAGTATCAGATCCACAGTAGCCACCTGACTCTAAATAAATATCTGTAACCAAGTAAGTGTATATGTAGGTCACTTCTCTTTTCTCTACCTAGATGTTGTGTGACCATGTTGCAGCCCCAGAGTTCCGAGGATCATGAAAAACAGCCAATTAAAATATTCTGAAATTTTTTTGTATTTGCCTTTTCACATCCTCTTGTATGAACTGTCATTGGATCCTAAATTTTTCCTTCTTGTTTCTATGTTAACTGTGTATTTATGACTATTGTGTAATAAAATTGTTTAAAGTTTTATATTAAAATTAAATGCACTAGACAGTAATGAATGATAAATGCCCATCAAATAATTGTCTATTGAATAAAGGTTCTAGAATACGTTCTCATTGTGCCTCTCCCCATTAAATTTGTGATCTCTTTTCTAATTTCTAACCCCAAACTGCCATTTTTCAGTTGGAATTATGGAACCAATGAGAAAACCAAGCACCAACAGAGTATCAAAGGATGCTTTTATTCTTGACCAATAGTAGGAGAAATGATAGATAAAATTCACATTAACTTCTTGCCCACTGGAAGTTGGGAGGTTATAAACATAGGATAAACGAAATGGAGGTGGGAGGGCTGGGGATGGTGGTGCAGGCCCTTAATCCCAGCCCTCTGGGAACCTGAGGTAGGAGGATCACAAATTTGAACCCAGCTGGCAATTTAATGACTAGAGATGTATGTAGCTCACTGCCAAGACCCTGAATTCAATCCCAGTAGTGCAAAAGAGAGGAAGGAAGAAAAAAAAAACAAGTGCGGAATGATTTGCTAATAAAAGTGAAAGGGTCTTTTCTGGGAATGAGTAGAGATTTTTCTGGGAATTTAGGTGCCACCTGTTTTCCTTTTATAGTTCTTTCTAATGGTTATCACAGCAATTGTCACCTGACATGCTGGGTGGGTGTCATTTAATAGGCAGATAAGATTATAACGTAACTGGAGACTGCTTGGCAGTCACTCTGGCAGCCAAATTAGATCCAACTGAAGGGAATAGAATGATGAATAAAATAGAGTATGGTCCCTAAAAGAAACTTACACCCATAATAATAGGGAAACTATAAACAAAACTACAAGGTAAGACATCGCTGAGACTTAAGTATTCATTATTGCTTCCACAGTGTCCATTCTGCCCATCCCTCCATATGTAGCAACTACTAGTTGATTAGGGTGAATTTGATTGCAATCAATTTTAGTTGCTGTCCCAGTCTGGCCTAAGTTATTAAGAACTGTTATGTCCTAGCCAATGACTAAAGTAAGGCTAGATAGTCAAATCCAATAACTACTGGTTATTTTAGGCCTTCCCAGTTAGATCAAGTCGTAGGCCCATACTCCAAAGTAATCTGATCTGAAGGAAGTCAGAGACAGTTACTAAGTGGTAAAAGATGCCTTAAAATTACCCTGGGAAAGCCGGGCATGGTGGTTTACGCCTGTAATCCCAGCACTCGGGAGGCTGAGACAGGTGGATCGTTGTGAGTTCAAGACCAGCCTGGGCTACAAAGTGAGCTCAAGGCTAGTCTGAACAGCATAGTGAGACCCTGTCTCAAAAACACCAGAGCCGGGGATCTAGCTCAGAGGCCTAAGCGCCTGCCTGGCAAGCACAAGGTCATGAGTTCAATCCCTGGTGCCGCAAAAACAAAAAAATTACCCTGGGAAACAGGGTCCAGGGAAGCTTGATGTCCCCAGGAATGGAGAGCTACCATTTCCCTAGGGGATTTACTGCCTCAGGGATGTTGAAGATTACTGGTCTGTGTTTTACTGGAGACTGACAACTAATTAAAAGTCCTCTTTCTTTCCCGATGGCCACATGTGCATGTAAAACCAGAAATGCATATATAGCCATTTTTCCCTGAGCAATTTAGAGAGCCCAAGTGAAGGTAATAAGTTCTGTCTTTTGAGTAGAAGTCCCAGAGGGGAGTCTTCTTGCTTCAGTGACCTCAGTGGGGCTGATTGTGGTACAAACCTCCTTTTTAATGCCATCCTTCATGAAACTCCTATCATCACTGAACCATATGGTAGCTGGCCCTGTTAATCATTGGTCTCTCAGTTGAGGGCAGCTGGTATAATTCTGGGTGAGCATCTGTTCACATTCATGTTCTATTGGTTGGTTAGGAGGAGGGTGGCTGGGTTCAAAACAATGCAAGACTGATGAGAGACATCAGGGATTTTAATAAGAATGGCCTGATATTTACAAAGCCTTTCTCCATTCATCCACAAATGTCCCTTAGTTCTAATGAAACCTTAACTTTGTTAGAACTATGAGCTTTTGCCCCAAAGTTATCTTAAAAGCCTCCTCGAGTAAGTGTGTCATCACCATTATTTTTTGCAGGCAGCTAGGCCAGCCCTGTGTGACTCCATCTAGTCACATGGAAAATTAGGCAATGGATCAGTTTTCCTGGTCCAGACCCTGAGTTAGCACTACTGTGGCTAATCCCTGTTTTAAGCCATGAAGAAATAAATCTTTAGTTAGGTCTGGGATTCCTAATGCTGTGGCCTGCATCAGGGCCCATTTTAAGTCCATGAAGGACTTCTGAGAAGCTGCTGTCCACTTCAAAGATTCCGGTTCTGGTCGTCAGGTTGGCTGTTACTCCAAAACAAGGTAACCATACATGACAGAAGCCTGCCATTCCCAAGAAAGCCTTCACTTGCTATGGGACTGCGGGAGCAAATTGCCTCTGTTCTCCTTGAGAACAGTTATCTTTCTCCTGGAGTTAAGACATATTCCAGATATGTCACCCTTTGTTGAGAAATCTTGGCCTTGTCTTGGGAAATCATAAAATCCTGTTTTGCTAGAAAATTGAGAGTGTTAATGGTGTTTTTATCAGATAATTCCTTGGTGGGGCTACCCGTGAGGAAATCATCTATGTACTGTAATAGGCCTTCCTTTTTAAACCTTAAGTCTTGAGCCTCCCTGTGCAGACTCTCAGCCTTCTGGCCTAGACTCTTTTGCTTTCCATTGCAGACCCATCAACCTCCTGATACAGACTCGCATGGGACACTACAGTGAGTTCCAGACCTTTGGCTGGATCCTTCAGATCTCCAGTGTGGAGACAGACCCTCTGCACTATTCCACATTCAACTCTGTGTGTAGCCATTGCATAAAGATAATTTTGATAACTTCCAAAGATGGCAGAGTGGTTAACAGCAGAGAAACAGCCTTTCTGAGATTTGTTATCTAGACACTGGAATATAGAAATGTGAGGAAGTGAAGAAGGAAAGAGGTGGGTCCCCAGGATGCAGCAAGGATCTGAAGTGAGAATTAAAGCCCACAGGGAGTGTGAAAAGAAGAGACCTCAGTGTAGAAAAGGAGGTGGTAAGTGGTGCTTTTTCCCTGAACCTGACTCACTGCTTGGAAGGAATTGCTCAAACCTGCAGATGCATGGTGACTACTGGTGACCCCAGTGATCACCATGAAGAAATGTACCGTAGGATGGAGCAGTGAATGTAGTGGACTGAGGTGACTTTTGAGTTATTCAGGTTCAGACATCTCACAGGAGAGGCGATTGACTGGTAGACATCTTGGAGAGAGGCCAACTGAACTCAGACCTCACAGCAGGTGTGAGTTGACAGCATCTAAGTGGCTCCCAGTGTCAGGGTGAGGTTGAACTGAGTTCTAGTCAGCAGGAGGTCAAGAAACAGTTCACGCCAGTAGGGAGCCAAATTCAAGTCAGCAGGAGACACATGGAGTGTTGCAGGCTAAACAAGTCAGGTTCTGGGGCCCATAGACAGAAACTAACCTGAACTTTAGTGGAACTAAAGGCACAGGCTTCCTGGGATTTTCCACTAACCTGCTATAAATTGATGACTGGATTACTGCAACTAATCAACATGGGTCTGGGCTCTGTCTGCCTATTCTCTCTACCAGCGACAGCAGAAAAACACCCTAAAGTGGACATTTTTTTCTCCTTTTTTTTTGTTTCATTTTTATTTTGCTTGATTGCTTCTTCTTGTTTTTATATGAGTGTAAATATTGCTTCTAGTTTTCTAGTTGTTATTCTGTTCTTTCTGGCTTTTATTTCTTCCTTCTCTCTTTCCCTCCTATCTTCTTCACCAGTGTCCCAAAATTTGTGTGAACTTTCCTTGTCCCCTAGCCATGCTTCTAATCTCTTCCACTTCTTTTACTAATTTTTTTCCTTCTAACCTCTTTTAAATTTTCTCTCCTGAGGGTAAAATTGCCATACTGAAGGCATATTTACTGTATACGATTTTCTGGTTTGTTTTAGATTTTGTTATATAATCACAAATCCAATCCATACATTTAAAGGTGGCAAATTAATAGTTAAAACACTTTGTCATTTTCTAGTCTGTGTTCAGTGCTATTTTTACTGCTGATTGTACTAGTTTGGCCAACGTGCCATGATTGTTCTAATCAGTTGTTCTTACTGATTTGCCAAGACTGAGATTGCCTAAGGGTCATAAACAATACTATAGGTCAGTGCCAAACAACCAGGGGCTAGGCCAAATAGGCAGCAACTTTTCACTCCCAATAAATTGAAGAGATAGGATCTTGCAACACACTCAAACCCCAAAAGTCAGCTACACCTGCAAGACATCTCAGAGAAACAGTCATTTCCCAATGGTTCTAAATATTAGCAAAAAAAAGATATCTGCATTAAGCATTGAAAACCATTGACCCAGGAATTAAATTTAAAAAAAAAATTGAAAATGAGAAGACAACTAAGCGAGATGCAACCTCAGACTTCCAGTTCACCAAAGGCAAACCAAAGGGGCAATAAGGTGGAAAAATTCAGAACCCAATCACCTAGACTCCCTGAAGTGGTAACAGCAGAAGTTACAAAGCAGATGAATGAGGCTCTATAAAAAATTAAATCAGAGATAAGTTTCTCAGATAAAGTGACCATAACAAAACACACGCTTAGCCGGGCGTGGTGGCTCATGCCTGTAATCCCAGCACTCGGGAGGCTGGGACAGGCGGATCATTGTGAGTTCGAGACCAGCCTGGGCTACAAAGTGAGCTCAAGGCCAGCCTGAACGGTACAGTGAGACCCTGTCTCAAAAACACCAGGGCCGGGGATCTAGCTCAGTGGCCTAAGCGCCTGCCTGGCAAGTGCAAGGTTGTGAGTTCAATCCCCGGTGCCGCAAAAACAAACAAACAAACAAGCAAACAAACAAAAAAACACGTGCTTAG
>RJWT010022858.1:0-17025 GCA_004365215.1 Cuniculus paca | reverse complement strand
GAATGTAGCAAGACCCTGTTTCAAATTTTAAATGGGGGGGGGGGCGCGTACTGGGGGAATTAAAAAAAAAAGGGTCAGGGATGTAGCTCAGAGCAAAAGTCCGTGGTTCAATCTCTAGTACCACAAACGAAGAAAAAAACTGGGTCTAATTATTTCCAGAATCATATATATATATATTTTTTTTAAATACAAAAGTAACCAAGCATGGTGGCACATGCCTGTCATCCTAACACTTAGGAGGCTGAGGCAAGAGGATTGCCACAAGTTTGAGGTCAGCCTGGCATAGTGAGTTCAAGGTCAGATTGTACTACAAACCAAGACCCAGACTCAAAAAACCTAAATAAATGCAAAAACAAAAAACCAAAAGTGAGTTCATCAGATTCATATATAAAGCTCCTACCTTGCCACAGTTTTAAGATTATAATTACCTGCCCACTTCTTGCTTCTGCTTTTTTTTTTTTTTTAAACGACATGATCTCGCCATGTAGTTCAGGCTGTCCTCAAACTCGCAACAATCTTCCTGCCCCAGCCTCTCAGCCTCATAGCAATCCTGCCTTGGTCTTGCGAGTGCCACATTACAGACATGCCATCACAATCAGCTTGTTTCCTACAATCTTAACCCCTGCCACAACAGCCTTTTTTCTGTTTTCTAAATGAGCTAGGCAAGTCTCTGCACCTTCCCACTTGCCATTCCCTGCACAGGAATACTTCTCAGTGTCAATGCAAGAATGGTTCCCTTCTCACCCTCTAGATCTGTTTAAAAAAGAAAAAAAAAGGGGTGCATTAGCACCTCATTTAATGAAATCTCACTGCTCCCCACCCCCAAGTTAGATCTGAGAAGTCTCTTTATATTGGTTTTGAGACAGGGTCTCCACACGTAGTCCAAGCTGGCCTCAAACTCACAGCACTCTTCTTGCCTCAGTCTCCTGAGTGCTGAGATTAACCATGCTCCACAATGCCCAGCTCCATTTCTTTTCCCAGCACTGGCTCCCTAACCAGAAGACCTAAGGACAGGCACAATCACAAGCACTGAAATATCTATTGATGAAACCAATAAAAAAATCCAAAAACAGTCTTTAAGAGATAAAGATAAAAATATCAGAGACTAAAATCCAGTACACTTATTTTAGAAACTATGCAAGTAGCAGGGCATGGTGGCACATGCCTGTAATCCCAGGACTCAGGAGGCTGAGCCAGGAGGACCACACCTTCACAGCCAGCCTGGGTTACATACTGAGTCCAAGCCAGACACTGTCTCTAACACCTGCCCTTCCAAAAAACAAACAAACAAAAAAACTATACAAGTGGCTTCCTATATTGATGTCTTTCAAGTTAGTTTTTGTTTTCTAATCATTAAACCTCCTGAAGAAAATCATTTCTGTACAGACAAAATAATAAGTATTTAAAAAGGTAAGGAAATTATCAGTTTGATTGTTGGGTCAGAGTGGAGAGGAAAGAAAGAGTAACACAAAGTACAGTAATTAATCATTAAGTGTTAGCACAAGATAAACAGATAAATGGAGCAGAAATACAAAGTCTAGTTAGAAGTGGAGGCACCCACCTGTAATCCCAGCTCTTGGAAGGCTAAGGCAGGAAGATCATGTGTTTGAAGTCAGCCTTGACTATGTGGCAAAACCCTACCTCAAAAAACAAAATAAGGCTGGGGATTTAGCTCAGCGGCGTAAGTACTTGCCTGGCAAGTGCAAGGTCGTGAGTTGGCTTCCCGATATCAAAAAAAAAAAAACAAACACACAACAACCACCGCCCCCACAAAAAAAACAGGTCTTAGGGATGTAGGATGTAGCTAGGTGTGTAGGGCGCTGGTCCCACTTACCACTACTTTGAAGCCAAATAAGGATGGCCAAGAGTTTGAGGCCTGCTTGGGCTACAGCATGAGTTCAACACCTGCCTATATACAGCAAAAGCCTGTTTCAAAACAACAACCCAAAAGCCAAAACAACAACAAAAAACCCAAAATCTAGAAAATATACCTCGTAAAACACCATTATAGAAGTAGCCTTCTTTTCTTTTTTGTGGTACTAAGGATTAAACCCAGAGCCTCATGCATACCTGTTAACCTCTCCACCACTGAACTACAGCTCCAGGTTAAAGGTTGCTCTTATCTTGTGCTGGGGATATAGCTCAGTGGCACAACACCTGCCTGGCCAAGTGCAAAGTCCTAAGTTCGATTCTCAGTACAAAAAACCAAAACAAAACAGTACAGCCTGGTGTGGTACCATACACCTGTAATCCCAGAATTCAGGAGGCTGAGGCAGGAGGATTACCCTGAGTTCAAGGCCAGCCTGCGCTACATACTGAATTCAAGAGAAGCCTGGAGCGTGACCCTGTCTCAATAAATAAATTTTTAAAAAGAATCAGTACAAAAGAAAAAAAAAAAAAAAACAGCCAGGCTTGGTCGTACACACCTAATCCCAGCATTCCTGTAATCAGGAGGCCGAGGCAAGACTGCCATCAGTTCAAGGACAGCCTGAGCTCTATACAGAGTGAGTTCTAGAGCAGCCTGAACTACAAAGCAAGATCCTGTCTAGAGGGGGGAAAACAAAAAACGAAAATAGGTGGGCACCACTATAAAACACATGTATACTGTATAAATTCACTTAATTCACAACACAGCTATGAGGGCCATGCTATTTACTATTACTCCATTTTAATATGAAGAATCTATATACAACCTTCAATACTACAGTATTTTTTTTTGTGTGTGTGTGGCACGAGGGATTGAACTCACGACCTTGTGCTTGCCAGGCAGGCGCTCAGGCCACTGAGCTAGAACCCCAGCCCTTGTCTTTTTGAGACAGGGTCTCACTATGCTGTTTAGGCTGGCCTTGAGCTCACTTTGTAGCCCAGGCTGGTCTCGAACTCACAATCCTCCTGTCTCAGCCTCCCTGGAGTGCTGGGATTACAGGCGTGAGCCACTACACCTGGCTAATACTACAGTATTTCACATAACTGCTCCATTCAAGAAACAAAATGATTTGGAAAACAACGTAAGGGCACAATTGAAAAAGTTACAAGAAAGTTGGAAAATATAGCCAAGGAAATCTCCCAGGAAGCAGACAAAAATGGGAGAGATAAATTACTAGTAGGACAAAAAGAAAAAAAATTACTGGATCCACCCGAAATATTTAACATTCAAATGTAAGAAATCTAGTGAACAAGCAAAGAAAAATAGAAAAGAGGAAAAATCAAAGACATAATGATTCCCCAGAACTGAAAAATGCAAGTTTGGCCAGCACAATGAACAAAAACAGACACACCAAAAATATCACTATGAAATTTCAGAATACTGGGACAAAGAGATTGTAAAAGTTTCAGGGGTTACATACCTATAAGATTATATGCAAAGGCAATTAAGATTTCATCCACGGAAGGAAGCCAAAAGACAATAGAATAGGACTTAAAATTCTGAACTCAGGCATAGTGGCACGTGACTATAATCCCAACTACTCAGTAGGCTGAAATAGGAGGATCGAAACTTAGAAGCCAACCTAGGATAACACTTAGACCTGGTCTAAAAAAAAAAAAAGTGGGGAGGGGGTGAGGGGGGCTGGACTTAATCCCAAGTACAAAATCAAAACAGAGAAAACAAATAGCCTTATAAAAAGGGAAAAGTAACAGCTGTGCCCACAACTGAGTTGCAAATATGCTATAATGATAATTCTGTCACTCCTGAACATTGCTGTAACCAAAATACCATCAGTTATGATAAACATAAGCGTGAGATAGGAAACCCTACAAAAATCCATCACCCTGGGAGCTGGATGTGGTGACACACACCCCGTTGATTTTACAAACTAGTGAAGTTATCGGTTACTCTTGACCATCCGTTTACTTACCTCCTCAGAATAACAATTCAACTTGCACTGGATCCAGATACTGCCAATGAAGAACACTGGCAGCGCCACTGGCTTCTCCAATTTACAAAGTCAGGATGTATGTAATTCTGGAATGAGAGGAAATAAGTGATAAAATGGCTACCCAACTTCTTGCAGATGTCTCTACTGATGTTTTAAAAATCTGTAAGCAAAAAAAAATCTACCCTTAAACTACAAGCTTTCCGCCACCCTGGTCTGCTGGTCTATCTGACATGTTTTCATCTTTCCAAACCCCCTCCCACAGTATGGAAAGCCAAAACCTTCCTTCTTGTAACCTGATACTTCCACTGGCAACATTTCAGGTGCCAGGGTTTGCATTATGCAAGACTAGTTCACAAGCTTCATAATTCAGGTGAACTTGGTAATGATCAGATGTTTGAAATAAGAAAAAATGCTACGTTTAACAAATATACATCAAAATTCTCTCCTCTCCACCCTTTAACGCCTGCATGAGTACACCCGCATGTATGCACATACACACCCCTTCTGCTCCAGTTTTATAAATCTCCAATCTATGAGCACAGTCATACATTAACATTAGATACACTCATCCAAAATAGGAAAAGGAAATTCCAAGACAGCAAGCTTACAAGTAATGTCTGCACTCCTAGACTAGTCAAGTGTTATTGTAAAATCCTATTACTATAAAGTAGGAAAGCAGACAAGATGCAAATAATCTGAAGTACAGTCTCAACATTAATCTGTCTTTCTATACTTAGTATTCCCTCAATCTAGGTGGGGCAGGCTAAACTCTGTGGTCTGCAAAAAGCTGAATACTTGCCTAGTCAGCCAGGAAGGAAAGGAAAACTTATTTTCCTAAGTCATGGTTCCAAATTCTTGGTACATGTAGAATTGTCAGACTAGATTGCTCCACCACCACCAAACATTTACACACTCCAGTGAGGGCCTCCTCTCCCAGGAAACTGTCCCTGACTCTCCCCAGCTGGGTTAGGTACATACTGACCTCTGTGTTAACCCTGGCTAGGCCTCTCCTTACACTCAACTCATTATCTGTTAATATGTAAATTCCCTTACTGGGATATAAACTAACTCTGATACGTGTTTGCTGACTAAACTGAATAGTCTCATGACCTATGCCAGTGGTGGCAAGCCTATGGCACGTATGCTGCAGTGGACTGTTTATAGCACTAAAAGCTGTAAAAGGTTCTCCATCACTGACCTATGCCAATGGAGGCAGATGACATCACAAACGGCCAACAAAATCTACTTAGAATCACTACCAAGGTAAGATTTGTTTTATCCAGATGGATGTAGTATTCACTCAGATCCTTTACCAAATTAATGATGATGTTGATATATACTGACTCAGTTGATAAGAGTAAAAGCACAGCACTTCTGATAACTTTTTTGGGGGGAGCACTACTGGGGATTGATTGAACACAGGTCTTTGCAATGAACTACAACTGCTGCCCGAAACTCCCATACCTTTATTTTGACACAGGGTCTCACTAAGCTGCTAAATCGCCCAGCTAGGGCTCCAACTTAAGATTCTCATACCTCAGTGCTGGAACTGCAGGTGTTCACCACACCACCAGGCTATATGAAAACTCATTCTTTCAAATTACTTTTGTATGTATTCTTGCAGTTTATGTTTAAGATTTATGCTAGGGTTACATCAGCCAAACTTCTTTCCCCTATTTCCTAACTCCAGAGGCACAAGGCAACTTACAACAGCCCACCTGCCCAGTGGGAGAATCCCAGGATGGCAAACTGCTCCTATTCTACAACATTCTGAGTTAAAGAAAACAACTATTCCACTACCTCCAGCCCTCAAATTCTGACCAGATGTAAAAACTTTCCCTTTATCACCCCGATCGAGTTTCCTTCTCATTTAAAATCTCTTCTCTAATATTAGCAAAAATTTTATCATTCCAACAAATTTTCAACTTACTACTGTCTTGAGTAGAGAAACAAATGAATATAAAAAGACATTCAAAGCCCTTAGTCATCCTTGCTACCTTTTTTACATCCACCCCTAACTTGGGCCCCCTATAGTATCTGATTAGTCACCTACACAATTCTCAGCTGCTATTCCCTGAACGTACCTCAGCCAGGCAATAATGTGCTGCTATCAAGGAGCCTCTGCATTATCCACAACAGACCCTCTTCCTTTCTAAACATTACTCTTCACTTATTCAACAAAAATTAAGTACTAGCCAAGTGTGGCAGCACACATCTGGAATCCCAACACTTGGGAGGCTGATGCAGAAGGACTGCCCTCTGAGTTTGAGGCCAGTGTGGACTACACAGTGAGTTCAACGCCAGCCTGAACTACATACGAAAACCCTGTCTCAAAAAAATAAAATAATTCTTATGTCTCAGTACCAGAGTCAAAAGTCTTGTGATTAAGACATTCAACAAGTTCCCTCTGTTTGGTCTCCTAACTTCTGAAACAGGCCAAGCTATGCAGTTGCAATATTCCACATGCTACAAACTAAGTGAAACTAACTGAGGACACCGCATATATGCATGTAAAAAAAGCATGGGCAGGAGTCAGATCAATGATTATGCTTTCTGAAAGTCCCCACGGGGTCTTCAGTTTGTAAACTACTTCAATACTTCAAAGATCTGTAATTCTTTTTTATTTTATTTTATTTTATTTTTTGCAGCACCAGGGATTGAACTCATGACCTCACACTTGCCAGGAAAGCACTTAGGCCACTGAGGTAGATCCCCAGTCCTGTTCTTTTTTAGAAAAAAACAAAGGAAAATAAGCCACCCAGACAAAAAAAATTAAAAATAGCACTCAATATTAAGAAAACAAAACAACTTTGAAGGGGGGCAATAAATACAGACCTGCATATACATGCAGAAAAGGGACAGCAAATTAATACATCTACAAAAGCCAATAGCTGGGTGTGGTGCCACATGCCAGTAAGGGAGGCTGAGGCAGGAGGACTCCTGGGAGTTCAGAGGCTGGTCTGGGATGAGTTCAATTACTGCCTAAATTACATAGTAAGACCTTGTCTCAAGAAAACAAGGCAGGAGGGGGTCTAATATAAAAGCCTAAGCCAAGCAGGGCGGCACATGCCTGTAATTCTAACACTCAGGAAGCCAAGACAGGAGGATCCAAGCAACACTGTGAGTTGGAGGCCACCCTAGATTACACTGTGAAATCAAAGCCAGCCTCAACTACATAGCAGGATCTTGTCTCAAAAACCAAAAATTATAAATACTAAGAGACTTTGCTCCCTGTCAGGGATACATGTCAAGCTATGGAGGTATCTGTGGCAAACCAGAGAGGACACCCCAAGCCACGAAACAGGTCTGCTGCAAAGCAGAAATGCAGATCCACTGCTGTCAGATCTGATTTTTCTAGAGCAGTCTAAATCTGAGTTTATACATGAAAAGTCCGTTCATTTTTTTTTTTTTGGCGGTACCAGTGATTGAACTCATGACCTTGCACTTGCCGGGCAGGCGCTTAGACTGCTGAGCTAGATCCCCAGCCCTGGTGTTTTTGAGACAGGGTCTCACTATGCCATTCAGGCTGGCCTTGAGCTCACTTTGTAGCCCAGGCTGGTCTCGAACTCACAATGATCTGCCTGTCTCAGCCTCCCGAGTGCTGGGATTACAGGCGTGAGCCACCAGGCCCGGCTGATTTTTTTGCTTTTTAGACAGTCTCACTATGTAGTTCAGACTGTGTTTGAACTCAACAGCCTCGAACTCACAACTGTCTTCTAGTCTCGGGCCTGAGTGCTGGAATTACAGGCGTGCACCATCATGCCTGGTTTAAAACTGTTTTTAAATGCTTATAATTCAAATTTACGCTACATGAGCAAAAAACAAAAAAAAAACCACATTTTACAGATTGGACTTGGCCCACGAAACTTCAGTTTTCAACCTCGGCCATAAAAAGAAAAATACAAGGTTCTCCCAGGGGCAGAACCGTAACAGAATCAGAAAATACATCCCCCTAAAAAGTGTATCTTTTTCTTTTAGTAAAATACTGTTACACGAAAGCACACTAGTAATCCCAGCACTTAGAAGGCTGAGGCAGGAGGATCATTTCTAGTTCAAGACCAGCCTGCGCAACAAAGTGAGCTCAAGACCAGCCTGAACAGCATAGTGAGACCCTGTCTCAAAAAGACAAGGGCCCAGGATTTAGCTCAGTGGTGTAAGCGCCTGCCTGGCAAGCACAAGGTTGTGAGCTCAATCCCCGGTACCAAAAAAAAAAAAAAAGCAAGCAAGCACACACAGTGGAACATGCACCTGTACCAGCCTGGGCTACATAAGCAAATTCAAGGTCAGTCTGAAGTACACAGTGAAATCTTGTCTCCAAAAAACTAAATAAACAAACAATAAAGACAAGAATATATATACCAAACTCCAAACCAAAAGAGATTTAAAAATCATCTCATTCTTTCCACACTAAACTGATCCATTTCTGCCAATGCAATAGGTAACAAAATCATTAGGAAATGGATTTCTGTGAAATTGGGCTCACCAGATTTACATTTCTTCACTGTCAGGATAATTACTATCTTGCTTAATCTAGTCAGAAAAAACTGAGATCATCTCTTTGGCAAAGCATTAAACTCATTATCTCTACTCAAAAAATGAAAGAAAACTGGTTACCCTGAAAGATTAAGAAAGTCAATCTTGCCAGGCATGGTGGCACACACCTGTAGTCCCAGCACTCAGGAGGCTGAGGCAGGAAGTTCACCATGATTTTTAGGCCAGCCTGAGTTCAAGGCCAGACTGAACTACCAAGTGAGACCCTGTCTCAAAAAAAAAAAAGTTAATCTTTAAGGGGTGTCTCTTACTTCTAGACAAGACAGACCTCAGGCAATTACTTTTTAAATTTATGGGTTATGAATCCACATTACAAGGTCTAGGGCAGTAGTTTCAACTTTTATGAGGCTCAAATTAGTATAATGGGAGGGAAAGACTTTTTTTTTTTTTGAGAAAACTCAACACCCCTGTCACAAAAATTTTAAGTTCACGGGTGCCATGGAGCCCATCAATCATAGATTGAGTGTCCTGCTCTACAGAACATTAAAGTTATTTAATCTCCAAATCCTCTGCTTCTCACAGCTATAGCTCCATTTCATCACTCAATGTCAGGCATCTATCATTTCAAACCTGTACACTAGTCTCTTAACACTCCTCAGAATTCATTTTCCATTCTCTACAAGTAATATTTAAATATAAATCACCCTCCCACCTGAGTCAATCCTTTTTCTTCCTTTTTCTTCTTTCCTCCATTTGCACTAGTAAGTTGGAACTTTTACTGTAAGCAATTATGTCTGTAGACAGATATCAACTAGTTAGCAACCCCTCCCATCCATCAAGGAGTTTCAACAGCTTCCTTGACCTCCTATCTCTAACTCATCCTTAAACATTCTCCTCATTGTACGTCAGTCATTCTTGGCAGTCATTCAGTTCCAATAACACACTATACTCTTCCCATCTTCCATTTTGGGCACTTGCTTCCTCCACTTGAGCGCTCTCTCCTTTGTTCTTCATTCTCCTCAGATCACCATTAAGTATGTTCCTTTTCAGTGCCTACTGAAGTCCCCTGCCTGATACACTTAATTTACGTACTTACCTTTGGGTCTTCCCTTACCGTCCTACGAGTTCCCAAAACACAAGAAATCTGTCTCACAGTCTATTGTACTCCCAGGGCCTAGCACCAGGGGGAAATGGTAAGCTCTCAGGAACTATTTGTTCAATCACTCACAAAACCGAAGTCAAACTGTGAACTGATGTTAAGATGTTCATAGAATGTGTGTGATGCAAGCCACCAATATCTAGTGCTTGAGCAAACAGCATTAATTATACTTCCTTCAATAAAGGATGTCACTATGCCCAAGAGAAACAAGCTAGCATTCTAAGATTCTTAGAACTATCCATTCTAAAATAAATACGTGTGTTTGCCTTGTCAGCCTCTTCCTTCCTCATCTCTAGGCTAATCCCGGACATACTCCAAGCTTCCTCCCTCCAGTTTCTCAGGGCAACACCGATCATTCTTTTGTAATCCATAATTTCACTCGCTAAACCAAATTCAAAACTGCCTGTATTTGGTATTAAATAAATTTAATTAATTAATTACTACCACTGTTGCCACTAAAATTGCACTGTATTTTATACAGTCTGCAATCTAAAATCAATCTTTAAAAACCGATGATGGGGAGTGCACTTATCTATAATCCCAGTAGTTGGGAGGCTAAGGATGCCACTGCCTCGAGCCTCAAGGCCAGCCTGGGCTACACATCGAGACCGTCTCATAAAAACAAACGAACAAAAAAACTGATATTCTTTCACTGCTGCTAAAAGCACCAAAAAGAAGTATTAGTTAAACTAGACATAAAGGCTTTTAATCTAAGTTTCATACAGGAATAACAAATAGCTTTTTTACAAAAAGCAATCAGACTTAAATGGTTGCACTTCAACTTTTTTTTTGGTATTGCTACTAACCTTCAATTGTTAAGTTCACAAATCTCCCAATAAAGAACAAACTGAACTCAGGCTGCTCCACAAACTGTCCAAGTCAGCAACCACTTCTCAATCTTTAACTGTATTCTACAGAAGAATTTAAACATCAAGTTGTCTAGGCAACAGGACAGACTACAACGAACAGTATTTCCACAAAAAAAAAAAAAGAAAAGAAAAGAAAAAGAAAATATCATATCAACTAGAAGGAAAGAAAAATAATGGTTTATGCCTTTCTATTCTGAACCCATAATCTAGCAATCCCATTATCATGATAAGCTATCTTTATTCCATTTAGTCTTCACAATAACCCTATAAAAAGGTCAATTACTCACTGCTATTTTAGAGAAAGAAAGAGAGAAGAAAGGGGAGAGAGAGACCGAGGCACCTGGAAGTGAAGACTCGATCTAAATCGAAAGCTGGCAAAGCCAGGCAAACTGGCTCCAAAACACTTCTGTTATACTACCACCGAAAGCGTCACTGGCTCCCTCTCGCCAAGCCCTACCATACTCTCAAAGGCTTTCCCTTCAATCCAATTAACAGTCTCCCCGAAAAACACTGTACTCCCACTGATGGCTTCCAACTTCTTCGCACCAGCGTTGTTCGCCAGCTTCTGCTGCCACGCTCCAGCCCTAAGATTCACAAGGGCAAAGAAAACAGCTGATAAAGTTACTTAGATGCTGAGACACAACTGCTTCGTACAAGCAGGGCACACGCCAACTACGACCGGCATGAAGTCGGCCTCAGTTCCAGCCAAGAAAAAACTGGGGTATTTTCCTGATAGGAGATAAATTTAGATTATGCCTCTTTTGGCCACAAGGCAAGAAAAATAATGGACGAAGTATCAACATTTACTGAGTGCCCGCCACACGGGCCCTAGAAGACAGAAACAAGGTAATGGAGACTGGGGGGAGGGGAGTCAAGAGTTCCGGGAAAGGAGAATCCAAATAATGGGGTTCGTGTGACCAAAAGGAGTAGTGAAGGCCTCCCTGCGCAGACTGCAGATTGCAGAGACTTAAGTACAGAAACTACCAGAGAGTAAGCGGCCCAAAGCCTCGGGAGCTAGGCCGGAGCGTAGGGAATCCCTGAAGGGCGGGGAGGGGGAGGAGCCGGAGGAAGCGGGGCCCGCTCAGAAGAGGCCCGGGTGTAAGCGCGGGGAAGCGGCTTCGCGCCAGGCCTTCCCCGGACTCGGACCCAGTCACTACGAAGAAGAGATTAAAAAAAAGAGAAAGACCAGAGTCGATGAAGGTATTCTAACTCCCCTCAAAAGCGCCCACTCACCTAGGCCCAATGCAGCGACCTCAGCTGCAACCTCGCAACGGCACAACCGGCCCGAACCTCGCCCCCGCCCGACTGCGCGCTCCGCGTCCCCGCTCTCCGGCGGCGGCGGCGGCGGCGGTGGCGTCACCCCCGCTGCCTCCTGGGAAATGTAGTCGAAAACCTGCGGTTCCTCGCCCATTGAATAGTCTCCTGAACTACATTTCCCATAAGACGAAGCCCGCGTTAGCCCGCCGCTTTGCGTCACGCGTCGCGTCGTCGGAAGTCACGTGTGTTACTCTAGTCCTTCCCCTCCCCCCACTAGGGTGGCCTGGTGAAGAGAGAGGAAGGTGGACGGAAGGGGCGGGGGCGTTGCTGACGCCACTGACCCCACCATTTTGGAGCCAGCCTCTAGGGAGTGCCTGGCCCCACCCTCTAGCTAACAGGCTTTAGTCGTTGGAAAGCTTCTGAGCTGGGAATTGCGTCGCCTGTTTTTGTTTTTTTTTTCTCTTTTTGAGACAGGGTCTCACTATGCAGTTCAGGCTGGCCTTGGGCTCACTTCGCCTGGTTTTTATAATCTGACTTGCCACTTCTTGTATTGTGATCTTGAGCCGTCTCCCTTCGCTGAATCTGAGTTTTCTCCGCATAAAATGAGACTCAGGATGCGGGGCGAGGGTCTGCCGGACCGGGGGCCTCCTTGGGCCAGGCCCAGGGACGTGTTCGTCTTGACCCATGCCACGGGACTACTGTCTTCACGGTCGGACACAGAGAAGGCAAGCAGTGTTTGAGCTGAGAGGCATCCTCGAGGACAATCTCAAGCAGCTTCCCAACAGCAGCGGCTGTACAAGGACGATCAGCTTTTAGATGGTGACAAAGCTTGGGCGAGTGTGGCTTTACCAGCCAGAGAACAGCCCCACAAGACCCCAGACAGTGGGGCTGGCATTCTGGACAAATGACACCTTTGAGGCCCAGTGCATCGAGTCCTTCGCTAGCCCACAGTAGCTTCCAGCTGTGATGAAGCCTGAGGACTCCAGTGACCAAGCTTGCAGTGAGGGTGTCAGGCCCACAGCCAGAGGCCCTTTGCCCAAGTGAAAGAGATTTGGCGTGTTAAAAAGAGAGAGGCAAGCTGGGCGTGGTGGCTCATGCCTGTAATCCCAGCACTCGGGAGGCTGAGACAGGAGGATTGTTGTGAGTTCGAAACCAGCTGGGCTACAAAGTGAGCTCAAGGCCAGCCTGAATGGCATAGTGAGACCCTGTCTCAAAAAGACAAGGGCTGGGGATCTAGCTCAACAGCCTAAGTGCCTGCCTGGCAAGTGCAAAGTTGTGCGTTCAATCCCTGGTGCTGCAAAAACAAAAAAACAAAAAAAGAAGCACTCATAATTTCTATCCTGCAGAGTTATTGTGAAGCTCCAACAAAGTGAGGCATATGAGACTATCCGGTACCCTGAAAGCACAATACAAAATGAAGGGTTTTGAGTTTGCCTTTTTTCTTAATTTTGTTTGTTTTTGTTTTGTTTTTACTTTGTGCTACTGTGACCTTTAGTGATCCAGGAACTCAAATGGGCAGTGATCTCCAGCCACCACCACTGTTGCCATTGTGTTCTTAGGAAGTTTTAGATGGGTGCCTAGTTGAACTACCAGTCTCCTACATACTGTGCTCATGAAATTTAGAGCTTTTCGTTTTTTGGGATTTGTTGTTGTTTTGAGACTGTCTCACTGTGTAGTTCAGGGTGGCCTTCAACTCACAGTGATCCTCCTACTTCAGCCTCCCTAGTGCTAGGATTCTTTGCACCACCACACCCAGCCAAAAATCTTCATTTTAAATAGACCTCAGTTGGTGGCTCAAAATGTAACACCAGCACATTGGGAGACCAGGATAGAAAGGTTTTTTTTGGGGGGGGGGTTACCAGGGATCGAACTCACAACCTCGCGCTTGCCAGGGAGCCACTTGTGCCGCTGAGCTAGATCCCCAGCCCAGAAAGATCTTAATTTTGAGCCCCGCCTTGGTAATTTAGCAGCCTAACAATACTCTATGTCAAAGTAAAAAATTTATAAAGGCCTAGGTCCACCTGCAAGACCACAAATAAACAGACAAGTTTGAAAACCACTCATTTATCCGTGTTTTCCACAGACTGATTTCCCTCGCATTTGCCGCTCTAGTGAATTTGCACACATGAGACTCTGCTTAAATGTCATGGTTTCTCTGATGCCTTCCAAGTTTTCTAGCTCCTCCCCAACTCTAAACTCTTACAGGAGGATGTCTCCACCTCATACTATAATTTCAGGGCTTCTGAGAACAGAAATGAATTTTCGTGGATTTCTGGATCCCCGTGGCAAACTAGACAAAGCACACATGGGTAAATATTTTTTAAAAATGTCTGCTCTTGGAGCTGGCCATGGTGGCACATGCCTGTAACCCCAGCATTTGGGAGGTTGAAGCAGGAGGACGGTTGCAAGTTCAAGACCGGCCTGGGCTACAAAGTGAGTTCAAGGCCAGTCTGAACTGCGTAGCAAGATCCTGTCTCAAAAAGACAAAATAAATAAATAAAAATGATGTTCTCTTGGGCAGGGGAGCAGGGAGTAGGGGTGAATTACTAAGGACTGAACCTAGGCCTTTGCACCAGACTACCTCTGTATCCCTTTTGGGGCTTCTTTGTTTCTGATTTCTGATTTTTGTTTTGTTCTATTTTTTTCACTTTAAAACAGGGTCTGGTGAAGTTGACAAGTTGTGCTGGTTCCTATCACACTTGCCATCCTCTGCCTTGGCCTCCCTCCCAGCTCGCTGAGATTACAGGTGAGAACCATCACTTCCACCCATCTTGGTCTCTGAAATACTCTATCTTGGATGTCATTTTACTTCTCTGTCAATTTTTACCCCTTTCTTGCCCCCAAAAACTTATCCCAAGTTTTAGCCCCCACCCTCTCCCCTCCATTCAGCCTCTCTTGAGTTGGCTTTTCCCTTACTAATCTGGCATACTCAGGCAGCTTTTACATTTTCTCTTTTTGAGATCATTGTTAGGATTTCTACACATTTTGTCCCTTTAGAAACCTGGGAGCAAATACAATGTCCATCTGTTGCTCTGCCTGCTCAGCATCCTTCTATTCTTCCCTGATGATAGCACCCTTTTATTATAGACAGCTAAATTAGCTAGGAAGTAATATGCACTCAGAAAGGGATTCGGTGCTCAAAGTCAGGGCAAAAAATGAAGGTATCAAAATCATGGCTGCAGGTGAATCCGAACAGGCCCAGGCCTCGAAGTGGAGATGCAATAGCCAGACTCGCAGGCCTCTCTACAGATAAACAGCAATTTGAAATTATATTGTAATTAGCACCACCTGGTCCAGTGAGCCCAGACAGGCGTCAGACACATAGGTGGGTGATAAGAACATCTGTACCTACCCCTTTCCAAGAATGCCTTTGTTCTTTCCATAGACCCTTGGCATGCAACTCGTTCCTTATTGGATCAGTATAAGCTAAGTGCCTATACTTGTAATCCCATAGGTTGATGGTAGTTTGACCCACATTGTACCCATGTTGTGATTTGGCTGTATAAATTACCCTTGGCAAAGTGCCTCAGTGGAAACTCACTTTCAGAACCTTTCTTGTCTCTCAGGAGCTTTCTCTCAATAAATCTTTCCTACTCTTAACCTTCATGGTCCTTGAAATTTATTCTTCAATATTTGGGGATAGAAACTGAGGACATCTGATATTTTCACATCACTTTGAGAAGTTATCCCTCCACCATTCTGGCTTCAAGATGAGCAGATGATGCTGGCTGTTCAGAACATTTCATTTTCTTGGCCACAGTGATTGACAGGTAGTTCAAACCAACTTTGTTTGTTTGTTTTTGGTACTAGGAATCGAACTCAGGACCTCGAGCTTGCCAGGGAGGTACTGTGCCACTGAAGTACATCCCCAGCCCTGGTTTGGACTCCTAATGATCATCTTTGCAGCTATTTGGAGAGAGCCTTCCTGAGAATAAAGCCAGTGCAGACGGAAAGTAGAGCCATGAGTTAAGAAAAGCATATTCTAGCTGGGCCTGGTGGCTCACACCTGTAATCCCAGCACACAGAAGGCTGAGACAGGAGGATTGTTGCAAGTTCGAAACCAGCCTGGGCTACAAAGTGAGTTCAAGGCCAGCCTGAACTACACAGTGAGACCCTGTCTCAAAAGGGTCCAGAGATTTAGCTCAGTGGCTTAAGCGCCTGCCTGGCAAGCATGAGGTCATGAGTTCAATCCCTGGTGCCATAAAAAAAAAAAAAAAGAAAGAAAAGAAAAAAGAAAGGCATATTCTCTACTATGCCAGTTGGATTTGGCCATGCTAAAAGTAGCAGCATTTTTGGACTTTTTCATGCCATGAGCCAATAAATGAGTTGGTTGGAGTTGAGTTTCCATCACTTCTAAACCGGAGTCATGACCAAGGGAAGCTGTTAGAGCTATCTCTTATATGCAAGAGGTTCTTAGGGCAGGAAAAGAAGTGGGAAGGGAAGTCAGAAGAGACTGAGCCCAGTACTGTTTGTGACCCTGTAAGCTTAAAGAACCAGAAGAGCAGTTTTCTTTGCCACTGTTCAGATTGATCAAAGTACCTTCACTGCCATCTCTGTTTTGCAGAAGCACAGCAGATGTTGGTCAGGGTAATAGTTGTTTGTGTTGCTGCTGACCTTTGGCAGAAAAGTCCCTCCAGCTGGGTGTGGTGGCACACGTGTAATCCCAGCACTTGAGAGGCTGAGGCAGGAGGATCATTGTGAGTTTGAAGCCATCCTAGGCTACATGGTGAGACCCTGTCTCAAAAAAAAAAAAAGAAGAAAAGAAGTCCCTCCAATCCTGAGTTTACATGGGAAACAATCACTTCTTCATCAGCCGATTAGCATCTAGCATCAGGGAATAATAATCTAGTGCTTCTCAAACTTGAATGCATATTGGAATCATTTCAGGATTATGAGGAGCGTGTTTTTTTCTTTTTTGTTTTTGAGACAGGTTCTTGCTGTGCAGTTCAGGCTGAACTCACTTAGTAGCCCAGGATGGCCTCAATCTCATGGCGATCCCCCTGCCTCAGCCTCCCAAGTGCTGGGATTGCAGGTGTGTACCACCACACCCTGCTCAGGATGGTTTTTAAATTCCAGCACCCAGCTACATCCCGGGTCATGGAATTCACAATCTCTGGGGATGGGATTCGGGTGTTACTGGTTTCTACAGATGATTGCTCTATGCAGGAGCACTTGGGAACCACTGTGGGTGGCCTCTATCCACCATTTCCAATACTGACCTTTCCATAAAGCAGAGCTCCGCCACCCAGCTGCACATTAATCCCCTGATGACACATCCCCTGATGACACATTAATCCCCTCAAAAAAATGTCCATGTCAGCCGGGCGTGGAGGCTCACACCTGTAATATCAGCACTCGGGAGGCTGAGACA
>RJWT010022857.1:0-17029 GCA_004365215.1 Cuniculus paca | reverse complement strand
ACAAAAGGTAACTTTTGGCTTGTTAAGTTTGAGACACCAAATGAAGATGCCAAGTGAGAAGCTTGAGTTTTGAGTAACCTTCAGAGGTAAAGTTAGGACTGGAGGTACAGATTAAGGTGTCATGGGCATATAAATGGCATTTGAAAACAGGACTGGGGCTGGGGATTTAGCTCAGTGGCTCAAGTGCTTGCCTGGTAAGTGTGAGGTTGGGAGTTCAATCCCTGGTACCAACAAACAACAAAACAAAACAAAACAAAACACCCCAAAAAACAACAAAACAAAAACACAGGACCTTATAATAATCTTTCAGGAGAAAGTTGTAGACAGAGTTGAACACTCAGGACCTGACCTTGGGTTCTCATATGTCTTGATGGTGGGCAAAGGAACAGTACCACAAAAGAATTTGAACAGAGTGCCTGATTAGTGAGGTTTGACATAACCCAAGCAAAATATTTGATGAGGAAAAACGTGGACAACTGCACCTATTGCTGTTTGAGGGGTCAAATAAGGTTAGGTTGGAGAGGAGGCTGAGCATCCTGCCAGTCGCTGCTGACCATGGAAAGAATAGTTTCGGTCAAGAGGTAGAACTAGAAGCCCACAAGGATTGGTTTATGAAGGAACTGTGAGCTGGGTGTGGTGGTGCACACCTGCAATCCCAGCACTCTGGGAGGCTGAGGAAGGAGGATTGAGAGTTCAAACCCAGACTGGGCAACTTAGCTACTTAGTGAGGCCCTGTCTCAAAATTAAAAATAAAAAGGGGCAGGGATGTACCTTAGTGCAAAGCCTCAAGTTCAGTCCCCAGTCAAAAAAGCAAAAAAACAAACTGATGTAAAGAATCAGCTATTGGTAGTTCTTTCAAGAGGCCATGAAGGGCTGGGGATGTGGCTCTGTGGTAGAGTCATTGCCTTGCATGCACAAAGCCTTGGATTTGATCGCCAGCACCACGCACACACACAGCCATGAAAAGTAATGAGCAGAGTAGGGAGATGAGATCAAAAGACTGAAGTCTTTATTTTGTTTAGTCATAGGAAAACATGGCATTCTTCCCCTTTACACTGTATAGGCACTGAGTTTTATTAGTTGCAACTTCTAGGTTTCATTCAGCCTGGGTTTGGTGCATAGTAGGTCTAGTGGTAAATATCAAGTTAAACTATACATGTATTCCCAGGATAAAAATATCACATGATTTTTCAATTTCAAATATATTCATTCTGTTTAGTTTTAAAAGTAAAGACTGGCTGGGCGTGGTGGCTCATGCCTGTAATCCTAGCACTCGGAGAGGCTGAGGCAGGAGGATCCTTGCAAAGTTCGAGACCAGCCTGGGCTACATAGTTCAGGGATATCTCGAACTGCATAGTGAGACCCTGTCTCAAAAAACAAAAAACAAAAAAAAAAAGTAAAGACTTTTGTAGAATTTTTTTTTTTTTGAGAAAAGTTCTTGCTATGCATTCCAGGCTAGCCTTGAACTCATGGAGGTCCTTCTGCTTCAACCTCCTGAGTGTTGGTATTCCAGGCACACATGGCCCAGCTATTTTTAAGATACATACTTTTAAAACAATATTCTCACCTTTATGTATAGTAATTTTGCTTCTTCATAGTACTTTCAGATTTATAGTTTTATTTGCATCACAACACATTAAAGTAAATAGGATAGGCCTTGTTCCCCATTGACATAAAAGTAAACAGACATAGTGCAAGATCATAGACATTGCCCAAGATCATAGATATATGTCCATTCTTTTTTTCTTCTCCCTAAAGCAAACCACCTGTAAACATTAGAGACTTACTACTTGAGATACTAAAATGTTTTTCTAGTAGGTCACGTTGTAAATGCTCATTGTTTCTAGACATATTAAGTGATATGGTATGGACCTTAAATAACATACAGCAGTTGACATCCCTAAAATGATTGTATTGTATGAGGCTTGATTGATAAGACTACCAACTCAGTATCCAGATATCCTGAATAATTAGTTGGAGGCATAGATAAAATATCTCATGTTCATATAATGGGACAGTGAGACAGGTAGTTCATATTATGGGACAGTAAACATGTTGAGTGAAAAATGGAGGCTAGAAAACAAGACATACACTGTCCTATTTTTTTTTTTCCTTGTACCAGGAATTGAACTCAGGACCTCATGCTTGCCGGGCAGGCACTGTGCCACTGAGTTGTATCCCTGGCCCTACACTGACCTTTGTCCAGAATGCTTTGGGCCAGAAGTGTTTGAGGGTCTGGATTTTTTTCAGATATTGGAGTGATTTTATAGACTTCATAGGTTGAACATCCCTAATTAGAAATGCACTGAGACCCATCAGGTTTTGGATTTTTTGATTTGGGATGCTGAAGCTGTACTCACACAGAAAACAGTCTTGTTGATTCATCCATTTTTAGGATGGGGTGTGTGTGTGTGTATTAAGTCTGAAAAGAATGCATCCTGAACCCAGAAGTGGAAAGGAGTAAGATAAGGGTGGTGATTGAAAGGGACTTATGCTAATATGACACCAAGAATTATTCACTGAAGTCTGAGTGGTGGGGAATACGCATATATTGTTATAAGCTTTTTGTATCTTTTACAAATTGTTCACTCAAAAGATGCTAATCCTGACTTTAAAATCCTCTGCTGGAAAAAAATGAAACATGAGCAAATAGCAAGGATTATTATACCTAATAGAATATATTCTAAAAGATTGCTTTTGCTTCTTACAAACTGTTTTAAATTGAAATCTTAATATCCTAATATTTGTAAGACTAAATCAAGTCAAGGGATGTCTATTCATGTACTTTTCTATCAACTAATGAAATAACTAAAAGAAAAGCTTCCTTTTCTGTAAGTTGGCTTGTCTGTTTGCAGCTGACCCACCTCCATACATTGATGGAATTCGAATTAACAGCCCACATTATCTGACGAAGATAAAGCTGACCACGCCTGGGACCCACACCTTTACATTAGTGGTTTCTCAATACGAAAAACAGAACACAATCCATTACACAGTCCGGGTAAGTAAGACCAACATAAAGTGACAAACACAGTAACATGAAGTAAATAATGTGGTCTGCTTTGGAAGTGGATTGTCTAAAAAAAAATTTATTTCTGAAAATTCATTGTTTTCTATTTTTGTATATTTGTCAGTTGAACATTATGCTTCCTATAAAATTGTTTTTGAGAACATTGTTATTCACATTGAATTACATTTTAAATGAACATTTTAATTTTCCAGATAGTTTAGTCTTGAGATGTGGTATTGGACTAATAAATTCAATTTTATTTTATTTATTTATTTTATTTTGACTCAGGGTCTCACTGTGTAGTTCAGGCTGGCCTCGAACTTGTAGTGATCCTTCTGCCTCAGCCTGCCCAGCATTGGGATTACGGGCGTGCACCACCACACCTGGCTTAATTTAAACTTAATTTTAACAAGAAATAAAAACTCCTTTAAAAAAATAACTCCTTTAGCCTAAAGGTGACCTTGAACTTTTAAATCACTTATAAAGGTATTGCTCTCATGTAACTGGGAAGGTCACTGTAATTTTGTTCTACACACATTTGCTTGCCATATATAAGTGAAATTCACCTTGAATGGATTTTTAGTGATAAAAGACCTTGAGAGTTGCTGCCACTCCTTCATCCTTCAGATGCATAAACTGAGGCCTGGAAACTTTGTGATTTACCCTGAGTCAAACATAGTCACAGAAAAAAAACAAGACAGGACCTCTAGATCTCAAACCTGACTTAATCTCCTATTGCTTATTGAATGACTTGTGTATGCCAATTTAATTTTTTAGCTGTAGATTATATCTAGTCTATTCTTTCATCATTTTGATGTTTTAATAAGTATAAAGTTTCTCAACATAATCTCCCCTCTCACCCTGGTGCTGGTTTGTTTTGTTTTGTTTTGAATCTAGGTATATTCAGCATGCAGCTTTACTTTTTCAAAGATTCCTTCACCATACACCTTATCAAAACGGGTAAGGAATTCTTTTCTTTGGGTGATAATAGCATTCTTTTAGAATTTTAAAATTCTCTTTCCTTTTGTCACTTTATTTTTTATGCTTATGAAAACGTTTTGGGATTTGACAAGAATATAAGGGAAAAGTACCCTCCAATCTTCATTTGGCAACATTAGATTTTTCTGTGGAAACAAGTGAGTCAGAGGAGGGGGTTACACAAACCTTAGTAGCTAAAGAAGTCCATGTGGGTGAGCCTTTAAAGTCAACTTCGAGAATGACTTTGTAGTATGGGCTGGCTGTGTAAAGGAGTACCCTAGGACAATTCCTGGCAGGGAAAACCAGTTGATTACAGGCTGACAGATGGCGTGCCACAAAGCAACCTGGCCGTCAAGGAGGATTCACTGTCAGTGGCAAATAAAGAGTGGAGAGGTGAGGCTGAGCCACAGAGTAGAGAATTGCTTTAAATTTCATTTTTTATTTTAAAAGGTGGAAAGGAGTGAACTTGGAAAATGGGAAGTTTTGTTAATACAAAACTCTTTTATTAGATCAATGGAAAGTGGAGTGGTCAGAGTGCTGGAGGATGTGGAAATTTCCAGGAGACTCACAAAAATAACCCCATCTACCAATTTCATATAGAAAAGACGGGGCCTTTACTGATTGAGCTAAGAGGACCAAGGTTTGTGATGCGTAGCTTTCTTATATTAATGATGTATTAAACATGGGCTTAGCGGAACATAGTTCAGAAACAATCCTATGCAAATATGGACATTTGATTTCTAATAATGAGGCATTATATAAGAACAGGGAAAGGACAGTCTTCAGTAAACAATATGGAATTACTGTGTATCCAAGAATAAGTAATTAAACCTTTCTCACAGCCAGTCTAAAAATTCAAGGTGGATTACAAACTTCTATGTGGAAGGCATGATACAACTTCTAGAATACAGATGTGTATTTGGTACGAAATACAGTTTAACAATTTTTTTTCAAAAATTTTATCACCTTGTCACCATCTGAGTCTTGCATTTCACTATTGATATGGAATGCCATGTGTCATATACTAATTATTTGAACTTAGATTTTATTCTAGGACTTTGTTCCTGATCCATAGGCTTTTTTTTTTTTTTTTTTTGCCTATTACAATATTTCATCTGTTAACTTTTAAATGACAGTGTTTTACCTTTGAAATTATTCCCTGAGGAGCCTATGGCAAAAAGTCCCTTTTTAAATTGTTTATTGGTACATTTTAGGTACACATAATGATCACATTCATCATAGGAAATTTGTACCTGTACATGATATATCTTGCTTCTTGTTTCCCCCCTTCCCCTTCCTTCCCTTCAACCCCTCTTCTCATTTACAAAACCTTTGTTTCCATTTTCTCCTTTTCTTCTTTTTTTTCCTTCCCCCCTCCCCTTTCCTTAGTTCCCCTTCCCATTTGAACATTTTCTTCCTATTTCACAATATCTGTTATACATTTGGGTCCTTATTTACACTTTGTTTCTCACACCAGAGAAACAATGTGATATTTATACATGTGTGTTCAATTTATTTCACTTAAGAGTATGATCCCAGCCCAGTGTGGTGGCACACACCTGTAATCCCAGCACTTGGGAGGCTGAGGCAAGAGGATTGTTGTGAGTTTGGGGCCAGCCTGGGCTACAAAGTGAGCTCAAGAGCAGCCTGAACTGCATAGCAAGACTGCCTCAAAAAGACAAAAAAAAAAAAAAAATTTCTCAAGTTGAATCCATTTACCTAGAAATGTGTCAAGTTTATCCTTTAGGGCTAAGTAGTCCTCCATTGTATAAAAAAAACCCACATCACCTTTTATCCATTCATTGGTTAACATAGTCTCTTTTACAGGAAGCTTAATACAATATTAGACTTCATGGTTTCAATGAAATATGATATTTTATAATTGAAAGTAGTATCATGGTTTTAGAATACTGTTTCTAATTGAAGCTTCAGAAAGTGTATGTTGATCTGATAGTTTAGTTCATCTGCACTTTAGATACATTTTAAGTCATGTATTTATTTGCAACTGCTTACTAATAGAGTAATGCTGTTCATTTTTCTAGGCAATATAGTGTTGGATTTGAAGTTGTAACGGTTTCTTTGGTGGGAGATCCTGTTCCCCATGGCTTTCAGAGGAAATCTAGTGGTGATTATAGGTAATATTGGCATTTTGATCACATCCAATTTATACTTTACTTTTTCTGGCATATTATACAAACCTTTTTCTCATTCTCTTAATTTAGGTGTGGATTTTGCTACCTGGAATTAGAAAACATACCATCTGGGATCTTTAATATCATTCCCAGTACTTTTTTGCCTAAACAAGAAGGACCTTTTTTCTTGGACTTTAATAGTGTTATCCCCATCAAGACAACACAACTTCAGTGACAGAAATCTGTGATAGCTGGAGGTTAGACTTAGCAAGCATCAACTCTTCAATGAGGACACACTCTTCAGGAAAATAAATGCAACAGTCAGAACAGGATTAAGTTTCAGCACGTTACAGTGGAATCTGGTGCTTGTCATGGTGTTTGGTAAGAATTGTATACAGTCAGAATTACCTTTATCACCTAGAAGTACTGTTTACATGGTTTTGCGTATATAGAAAGTTGGCTTTCGTTAGGGGCCACTTTGTATAAAAATGCATATGATTAAAAATCAGACTCAGTCATCACTGTGAGATGCCTTTGCTTAGAGGACAAGGCTGAGATCAGATGAGGGATGTAGACTCATTGAAAGGAATGGCAGACTATTTTATAATATCCCAAAATAATTGTTTTCCTTTTTTAAAGAAAGCATGTTGTTAGTTAAATCTGTTTGTTGAGTCCCTTTATCAGATGAATCACGTCACTGTAATTAATGTTGCATTATTTATGATTTTAAATGTTTATTGTTGCCCAGATGTTATAAAAGAATAAAGCTTTAAGAAGTACTAATTAGCTTAGCATGAAGATGCTCAGGCTTAAGAATGAAAGTCACTGATATTAGAACCTATCTCCCATTGAAGCATAGAGAGAACTGAGGTATATTCATGGTTGCAATTTTTTTATCAGGTTGATGAAAGTAGTAATCTGAAGGTGTTGAAGATGTTATCATTTAGTTTGTATAGTCTTTTTAAATTACTCTGTAGTTCAGTGCTCTTGTGGTAACAGCACTTTGAAGAAACTGAAAATTTAGCGTGTGGTAATGGGGTTATACAGCATTCAGAAAAAGCAAGTTGCCAAGAACTGATGTCATGTAAACTCCTAGCTGTTTACATAAAAATCCATCCAAACAATGCTTGAGATTTTGAAGGTCTAAAAATACGGTGAGATTTTTCATTGTCTCTACTTTATAATTATCAAAACCTCTTATTTTGTATTTCTGCTGCCTTTAATTGAAATAAAATGTTTATACTTATGGAAGATGTATAGTTTAATGTTAGAGAATTTGATTTACTAAAATATTTCAACTTGTTTGTTTCATTAAGATTTGCATGAAAATACATGCTTTAGAAATCTTTTAATTCAGTGGCAGACTATTAATGAAATTTCAGTTTGATAAATACTTATTAGGACTTAGAATTTCAACTTTTTTTCAGTTTAAAAATTTTTATTCTACAGAAAGTCTGTATGTGCAAGACTCAAATAGGCAGCTTTCAACCACATATGAGACAGTGTCCTTCAGACTGCTGTGGAAGAAAATTCAATGCACTCTTCAATATTACATATATATTTTAACTATGCAGTCCAAGTTCTGGGTCTTATTTTAGATCTGCATAAATAAGACATTTGTAGTCAGATTTTCTAAGGTTGGTAATGCAAATTTCAAACTCTTTGAGTATAGGTTTCTCTATTACAAGTATAATGTAAAACAGCAGTACTCAAAAGATTATTTTGTCCCTTGTTCATTCATTTGTAATCTAAATCCTTTTGCTAATTTCCCCTGTGGTTAATCTTTAAATTACAGTAGTTATGTAGTGAATTCTCAGCCTTTTCATAATTTGCTGTTTTCTTCTTTCTGGAAATTACCAGGACAACAATTCCTATTGTGAAATTCCTGTTGTCACAGCCACACAGTAACACTAGCTACTGGCTCTGCATTGAAAATTCAGGTACTTTTTCATACCAGGATTCAGATCCAGTTCCCTATTTGTTTTAATTTCTTAATTTTTAATGTTTTGGTCTTTTTTAGAGACAGGGTATCACTATGCTATGCAGTTCAGGCTGGCCTTGGGCTCACTTTATGGTCCAGGCTGGTCTCGAACTTGCAACAATCCTCCTGCCTCAACCTTCCGAGTGCTGGGATTACAGGCGTGCGCCACCACACCTGACTCCTATTTGTTTATTCTTAGGTGCATTTTCTTGGAATGGAATAAGGATTCACCTTTAATACCTTTTTCAAAATAATAAACTACATCAACTATGTCCACATTATTCTGAGTCTTCTGAGAAAAATTTTGCATCTGATCAATAGTGGTAACATTGTTCTCTAAGATCGGGCTATTACAGATTATGCCACGATAAACACGGGTGCACAGATATCACTGTGGTACAATGTTTTTAATTCTTCTGGGAAGAAACCCAGAAGGGGAATAGCTGGGTCAAATGGGACCTCCGATCCTAGTTTTGTGAGGAAACTCCACCCTAGAGTGGTTGCACCAGTCTGCATTCCCACCAATGGTGGAGAAGGGTTCCTTTTCCCCCACAGCCCCTCCAGCATTTGTTATTGCTTCATTTCTTGATGATAGCCATTCTTACCAGGGTGAGGTAGAATCTCAGTGTTGTTTTAACTTGCCTCCTTTGAATGACCTGTAATGTTGAACATTTTATCATATATTTGCTCTTTGTATTTCTTCATCTGAGAAGTGTGTATTCATCTCAGATGCCCATTTTTGGATTGGGTCTTTACATTTGGAAGGTCTGATTTTTTTTTTTTTTAGTTTTGTATATATTCTCGATAGTAATCCTTTGTGTGAGGAACAGCTAGCAAACATTTTATCCCATGTCGTGGGTTGTCTCTTCACTCTGTTGGTGTTTTCTCTTGCTGTGCAAAAGCTTTTCAGTAGGGCGAGATCCCAGTTGTTGATTCTTTGTGATAGTTCCTGTGCATCGGGATTTTAGCCATAAAGTCTTTGCCTACACCAGTGTCTTCAAGAGTTTTTACCTATTTTATTGTCCAGCAGATTTAATGTGTTTTAATACTTACATCTTTGATCCATTCTTAGTTTAATACATGGTGAAAGATATGGGTCCAATTTTAATCTTCTGCATGTGTAGAGCCAGTTTTTCCAGCACCATTTATTAAAGAGGCTATCTTTCTTCCAGTGACTGTGTTTGGTACCTTTGTCAAAGATAAGGTGGTTTAGTGTGTCTGGAGTTGTTTCTGCATCTTCTAATCTGTTCTGTTGATCTTTGGGTCTTTTTTTTTTCTAGTACCATGCTATTTTTATCATATTAGCTTCATAGTATAATTTCAAGTCAGGGATTGTGATGTCCCGTCTTGCCTTTATTGCCCAGAATTGTCTTTGCTATTCTGAGTCTCTTCTGGTTCCAGATGAATTTCATGATTGTTTCTCTAATTCTGTAATATGCTATTGGAATTTTGATCAGAATTGCATTAAATCTGTGTAACAGTTTCGGGAGTATGCCCATTTTCACTATATTATTTCTTTCTATCCAAGTGCAAGGGATATCTTTCCATTTTCTAATATCCTCTTCAATCTCCTTTATCAGAGTACTGTAGTTTTCAGTGTAAAGGTCTTTTACATCCTTCGAATAATTGTTGTTATACAGAATATTTGTGATAAATTTTGGATCCAGCTAGTAATGAGTTGTGATCACCTCCTGAAGTGCAGTCTGTAAATTTTGAAGGTTTTAAGGTTGTTCTCTTGCTAAAGTTCACTGCTGATTCAGTAGGTCCTCCCAGGCTCAGAGCACTTTATCTTCATGTCCCTGTCAGTCCTTCAGACACAGCAGTGCTCACACAACAGCATGTAGTGGTGCCACTGGTGGTACAAACAATCTAATCACTTTTATTGGTCTTTTAACTGATAAAATTAATAAGCCACCCAATGGGACAGTCATGCATGTACCACCAGTGGTTGAAGCCATCTGGCAGTGACGCATGAATGATGCTCCATCATAAATGTGTTAAATCATTTTGCTGGCTGCTCTTGATTCTAAAGGTACATCTGGGTAAAAGCCCTCAACATTAGACTGCCTTGAAATTTCTTCTGCCAGATTAATGAGATTGCCTTTAATCTCAGTCTCTGTCTTACTTTTTCACTACTGGGACAAAATACCAGATACCCATAAATTACAGGAGGAAAGGCTTATTTTAGCTCACAGTTTGTAGGTTTCAACCCTTGGCTGGTTCCAAGGTAGGGCAGCATGGCAGAGGAGAAACAGTTCATAGCATGGTAGGCAGAAACAGTAGCATTCAAGGCAGATTTAAAAAAAAAATTATATACGTGTGTGTATGTGTATCTATCTCCAGGCCTCACCCACAGTGACCCACCTCCTCCACCTTCACCTTCCAGCATCATATGCAGCTGTAAACCCATCAATGGACTAATCTAGGATCACACACCCATGATCTAGGCATCTCCCAAAAGCCCCACTATGAGCAAGCATGAGGCTTTGGAGGGACATCTAGATATAAGCCAAAACATGGGGACAAAATACTCAGTGCCTGCAACTTAAATGAGGAGATGTTTAATTTGGCTTATGGTTTTGGAGGTTTCAGACCATGGTTAGTTGACTCCCAAGCAGGAACATCATGGCAGAAAGGTGTGAGTGAAGCTGCTCCCTTCATGGCAGCCAGAAAGCAGAGTTACAGTAAGACCACCAGCGAGAGAGACCCTCCAACAGCACCTCCAACTGTGCCCCCCTCCTAATAGCACATTTTGCTGTGAGCATCAGAGGATTAATCCACTGATGAGTATAGCACCCCCACAATCCAGGAGTCTTACACATCATTTGGCACAGGCTTGTCTTCTAAAAGACAAGGAAAGGCCCCAGTGCTAGAAAATCCTATCCCACTTTCATTCCCTGCAAAAAGTATTAGAAATTTCTAATTAATGAAATGTTCATCTGTGGCTTCTATTTATGAAAGGCAAATACAAGGTTTAATTCTTCAGGTAACAGATATTTGAGCCAGAAATTCACCACACATCAGATTCTGAACATTAGACTGTACAATTTGACAAACATTTATCAGAACTTTAGGCTACCCAGTGCTTTTCCAAATGGCACTTTTTTTTCCTAGAAAGTGGGAAAATGAGCAATGCCTTATTTTCAGGGAACAGTTTTTGCTAATAGTAATGCACAAAAGTCTCACTGTTTTATTAGAGATAGACTCCACGGTACATGGAGATTTTACATGAGAATTGAATGGACCTTGAAAATAACACTAGTGAACTTTGAACAAAAACTACTAGGTAAAACATCTCAATCCTCCTGATTACTGGGTAACCCTGCACTTTCTCCTACAGCATGCTTTAACAGAAATGCACACATTAAAATTCCATGGATACAAAGACCAGCACCTTAACATTTCTACTAGAGAAAGGATCCGTGATAACCGTCTGACTCTTAACCATAAAGCAAACACTTTAGAATCACGTGGGAACTTAAGAACTAATGTTCAGGTGGAGCACAGATCAATTCAGTGCTTGGGGTTGAGATCAGACAGCAAGGGTTTAGGTCCCCAGGGCCAAAAACCTCTTCTCCACACAACCACCTTACCTGCCACTGTCCCCCTACTGCTCTCCTTTAGCAAAAGTGTAATTCTAATTCAAACCTTGTGTTTAGGCTTGAATTACTAAAATGAAAATGAGAACAAATGACCTGAAAATGAGAACAAATGACCACTGCATTCCATGATCTTAGTGGTAAGAGGGTTACCTAGAACAGAAGAGTTAGGCAGTACTGAAATTTCTTACTTGTAGTCACACAAATAGACTTTTCTTAAGCAGTTTTTATTACACTCAAGGTATTAAGACAAGTACAAAATAACCTTGTAATTAGGATACTGTATCAGTCAATAAAAAGGAGAAACTACTACAGTATGAAGAAATATACAAATGACTATACAAGCTGTGACAGGATTAACAACGTGAAATGGGTAGGTTGCTTTTTTCTTTTAGAAATGCTAAATTTTCTTAACGAAACAAGACATGAACTACAGCACTCCAAATATGCATAACCAAGAAATATTAAAGAAAAGCAGCCTCAGCACTAACAGTAGCATAACAGACTCCATTGCTTCTATTTAACAGCCTTTGCCAACACATGCCTACTCCCTTTCCTAGCTTTAAGGACAATTTCCTCTAAGGAAAACTAGTGCAGCATAACCCTTAAATAATTTCATTTACTTTTGAAGTTACAACCTATATAGAAATGAACACCTTTTCAGTCTAGATATAACAATGGCAACCATTCTTCACATGCACTTTTCTTAGAATAAATCCCCTTGGCTGGCAGGATAAGCTTATGTTACGGACCCTTCTTTCCCACAGCCACAGATCCCCTACTGCGATATGTCCCTGCTACTCTCAGTCCCCTATCCCCACGCTGACATCCACCTTTCCCACCCCCAAAAGTGCAGCTCATGGTAGCCTTCCTAGGAAATGGTTTTAGTGTCCCAGCATACATGCTTTTTTAAAAAACCCCCCTCAACCCCAGAGGTGATGCAAATGAATCATGTTCTTGAAATATTTGAGCCTTCACTAGGTTACAAAGGTGTGCTCTGAATACCTTTGTTTCATTTGTTGTGTGGGTTTTTAAACTATTTAAATGCCCTGGGATATAATGGAGAGAACATCTGTTTCCCCAAACTGAGGGCCAGAGAAGGGAGAGATTCAAGTTATGGCCTCCAGTTTGGCTAAGCTTCCAGCCCAATGCCTTGCTCGCTTTCTTTCACAGGAAATAGTTATTGCTTCCACAACCCTCTTATAGGGAATGTTCCACAAAGGCTGTGACCTGTTCACAGTCCACCTGTGATAACTCTGCTCTGAAAAACAAACCAGCCCAAGAGCTCTTACCAGAAGTACTCTTCAGCCCTCAAGGTCACGGAAATCTCATTAGTGCAGTTTAGGGTAAATGCGTAAGATTTGGCATATGTTAAATGATTTTTGGCACAATGTTCTCCAGTTTCACATATGTTCTTTTGTACATGGGCCATAGCTCAGTGGATCAGCCAGTTTGCACCATTTTTATGTCAGCAATAATCCCTTCTCTTCCCTTTGAATGCTGGAGGGACAGCTGCTTCATCCGGGTCTCCAAGGCCTGGCCCTCAGGGGAGGTGGTGTTTTGGCTCTTACCCCTGACACCACCACCGTTGTTGAGACCTCGATTGTTGTTGGCTTTGTCACTTGTTTTATTCTCTGCCCCTTCTGCCCTGTCTCCTGTGGAAAAACAAAGGTTATCTAATGGGTACTGACAGTTGTAAATTAGGCACAAACCAGCCAGTCAGCCCAGCCTGCCCAGCCCTTCAAAGTGCCCAGCATTACATTAGCATCAGAGAGGGCTGTTCAACATGTAGTTGTTCACTGCTTTTATTCTTGATAGCATTTTATATAGTCCACATAATTATAGATTAGATGAGTCATTCTCATTACTTAGCTGGGAAACCCTTCCTTCTAATAGGTGAGGACCTAAGCTGTACTTTATCAAGCTGGTCAAAAGAGCCAGGAGCCCACAGAGCAGCCCCTGGAAACAGTCTTTAAGAGATGGCCACCAACAGCTCCTTTGCAGAGACCCAGCAACGTGGCCCTGGGCACCCCAAGATCTGGAAAAGGTTCAGACAGTACCCAGGCAGCAGGAATGGTGAGGGGGCTGCCACTCACCTCGTTCTCCCTCACATTCTGGGGAGGAGGCCCCACTACACTCGCTCCGAGGGCCCAACACCGGGAACATTATCCCAAACTCTGACAGGGACATAGGGCTGGGCAGATCCAGGCTGCCGGGCCTTGCAACTGCAGGAAACTGGTCTGGCATTTCAGATGGGCTCGTTGGTCCTGAACTGAAGCTGGACACAGACTGAGTTTCTGAGTCATCTTCAGACACAAAGTTGCTACAGTTGTCGTCTTCAAAAGCCTCCGAGGCCACTAAGATGAGAGAGAATACCAGTCACATGGGGCACAACAGGTAGTAACCTAGTCCCTTCAACCCCTGCCGAAGTGCTGTCTGCTGGCCGCAGCTAGACCCAGCGCAGGACTGCAGTCTCTGCCCTGAAGGAAGCAGTGCAACACCGGAGCCTGTCTGCCCTGCTGCACAGCAGCATGGAGGCAAACGGCAGGATTCCATGGACAGTCACTGTCCTCACGGGAATCTTAACCTCTGCCCTGGAACTCAGGTGCCACCAGGTACTGCTTAAAGATGGAAGGTGCATTCAGCCATAGATAGGACCCTTTCCTCAGTCCCCGAGATTCCCCGGAAAACACGCTGGACAATGTGTCCCAGACAAAGCCACTCTCAAAGATGACTAAAGGGTTTCCATCTGGGGCAGAAGCAGCAAGAGCTGCTGGAAGACACAGCCCCGTATAGAACATCTATCCGTGCGGGCTTCTGTCTCCTCCCAGGTGACGTTTCATGTTTCAGAAGACCCACTCAAAGCCTGCTTAGATCCTATTTGCTACAAAGAACAAAATCCTTTCACAGTGCTCTGTAGCTTGTGCCTTCATTTGTAGACCAGAATAACCAAGGCCCAGAGATACATTACTCCTATGGTTTTAGAGCCTCTTTGGCCTTTAGCTGTTTTGCCTTCAGCTGTACACAGTTCTGCTTATTTCTTACTCTCCTTTACCTCCTGTATCTTTGAAATAGCCTTATAGCATTCTACAGAAAACTGTTAAAGATTAAGAACAATAATGCTGGGGTCAGAAAATGGGCTGAGACCTGAATTTCCTAACTCCACTGTTAACTGTGTGGCCCTGTTAAGTTACTTAACCTCTCTGTTTCAAGACTCTCTATACAGATTTTACAGTAAAATATATATTAAAGTAACCTATAAAATCTGGGTGTGGTGGCGCATGCTTGTAATCACAGCACTCGGGAGGCTGAGGCAGGAGGATCGTTGTGAGTTCGAGACCAGCCTGGGCTACAAAGTGAGCTCAAGGCCAGCCTGAACGGCATAGTGAGACCCTGTCTCAGAAAGACAAAAGAAAAAAAAAAAAAGTAACCTACATAGTCATTGCTTAGTTTCCTTTGGACCTGGCACCCAAACAACTGCTGATGGAATTAAAAATTACCAAAAAAGGTGCCTGGGATAAAGCCAGCCAGGGGTTATCCCACAGAAAAAGCAAAAGTCATGAAGTGTTCAGAGACAAGGACAGTAACAAGGAGGTTTTCTTCATGACTGCAGTGGAAGCCAAGTCAAAGGTCTCCATAGTCAGACACCAGTGAGAGCCACCATTCATTGCTGAGTGCTCACTGGCTGCCAGGCCTCCTTTCTTATGACCCTAACCACTTTTGCTACACAGCTAAAGTAGATAGTACTGCACTTTCTGTTTTGCAGGTGAAGAAACAAAGTTTAAATGCTAGTAATGATGTGAAAGGCAGGATCTGAATCGAATCTGATTCCAAAGTATTCTTAAGACAAGTCCTCTTTGCTGCAGGACTTCTTAGGACCTTGCATGCTCTCACAGGTACACTCACTCAGAGGCAAGTGTAACATTTTGCAAACTTACTGGACCACAGAATGCTAACTTTGAGTAACATTTTGCTGCATCTCGATGAGCACAGGGTTCCACAAAACGTGGGAAACCACTAGAAATAGTGGGAGGCCTGCCCAACTCTGAAATCCTTCAGTGACGGGCACAGAGGGTAGGGACCTTGGGGAAAGGCAGCCCTGGAACCAGACCACACAGTCTCGTGATTCCCTCTCGCCTGATTCACCAGAAACTGCGTCTGACTCAGGTTTGCCTCCAGACAGGTCCTCCACAGATGTGCTGCTGCCCTCTGCGCCCACGCCGCAGCCCCGAGGCCCCATGGCACTGGAGCGCCGCCGCTCATGGATCTCATCTGAGATCCGCTCCAGGTTCTTCAGGGCTGTCTTGTACTCTCCTTTCGCCAGGGTCAGTTTGGCCTGTAGATCATCTACTGTCTTCTTTAGTTGCTGTTGGGAAGATGGAAGGCTGTGTAAGTGAAAGTTGCCCCTGTGGGCCTTGAGGTGCTTTCTGAATGACAGGTTAAGTACATTTTCTGCACACGATTCCACTTCAGAGAATTTCTAAGATACGACTAAGGAAGGAGCTGCTTGCTCATCACCCCCACCCACTCATCAGATAGAAGATCAGCCACCAGCACCCCAGGTCCTCTTTGGGGATAGTATCCGCAAACATGGATTATAGCCCAGCAGGGAAGAAACACTGGGCATCAAACACGGGGCCTACAGTCCAGCCATCTGGTTCCCAGGACAGTGGTTTTCAAACTTAAGAGTCCCCTGGAGTTGGCCCCACCCCAGAGGGGCGTTAGGGTGGGGTCTAGGAACCTGCATTTCTAGCAAGTTTCCAAGTGCCACTGATGCATGGGGAAAATTGTAGGCCTGGTACAATCTGCAGGGGTAACATCAGACGCCGGGGAAGATCCCATCCAGACCATTCTGAGGTCTGAAAATGCAGAAAAGAATGTGCCTCTCCACTCTCACCACATAGTAAACGGGTCGTTAGAAGGCCTGCTGCCACATTAACAGTGGGGCTCTGAGTGAAGAAAAATACCTGAGACACATCTGAAGGTCACACATACCTCAAGTTGCACGTAGTACTTTCCCTTGAGTTCAAAATAAGGTCTGTGAAAACAGGAAGGAAAACTGTAAGAGAGCAGTATGACACAGTGACCAGTGGAGCCTGAAAGATGCCTGGCTTACTTGGATTTGTTGATGGCTCTCTTGAGTTTCTTCTCCAGCTGTCGCATGCGGCCTATGGCAGCATTGTACCTGGCCGCTGTCTCCTTATGCACCAGTTCACTTCTTGTCTTGGTCTGCTCTGCCTCCATAACCTTTGAATGAAAGCGGAGTTCAGCCTCAGCCGGGCTGGGCCCAGATCAGCTTCTGGTTGAGATATTACTTACATCACTTTAC
>RJWT010022856.1:0-17020 GCA_004365215.1 Cuniculus paca | reverse complement strand
TGGCCCCTTACTTAAGTGGCTTGGTCTCCAATTTTTCAAACAAAAGTCAACTATCAACCCCAAAATATGCCATACATTATTAAAAGAGTAATCTTTCTAAAACCACATTTATCATGTTATCTCCTGCCCCTACCAACCTCTTCTGGCTCCCTACTGCTTGGTATATCAAATTCAACCAAACTCTGAGCACATCTTTCATCATAAAACTTATAAACTAATCTGCCACCACTCCCAAAATTTAACACTTCATTCCACAGAGATCAGACTCCTCACATCCCTCTCACATCATGCTGGTCCCCACCATAAAGTGTCTGCTGGTACTTCCATCCCCCACCTGGAATGTATGGAATGTTCTTGTGGAGATGCTCTGTCATATAAATAGTGTATATTCATCATTCAGTTTCATTTTCTCCAGAAAGTCTCACTCCTATAATTAACATACCTTTCCACTAACACACTGGACTCAAACTATATATATCGCACATTATTTATACACTGCTTTGGATAGTACTAGTTAGATTATTATGAAAATATTCCTGACAAGATGAACAGAGTGCTGCTTCCCAGCAAGCAGGCCTATAACAAGCATTCAAAGACTATTTGAAAGGTGACTGAACAATTTTGATTTTAAAATACAGGTATTTCATTGTTTCAAAAAAAAAATAGTACAAATGAAATGTTGTGATGACTGGGATTTGCTTCAAAATAATAAAGGGCAAAGAGTAGAAAAAAATTGGTAAAATAAGTTTAGATGAAATAAAAATGGCTATGAGTCAATAATGTGTGAAGTAGAGTGACAGTGACATAGCAGTTCATAGCTACTTTTGTACTTGTTTAAAATTTTTTGCAAAAGAAGTTTCTGTCTAAAAAAGTACCAACGATAGCTGGGAACACACGTCTATAATTCTTGCTACTTAGAGGACTTTAGGGTGGCAAGTTTTGGGGAACGATAGGCAATTTAGCAAGACCCTGCCCCCAAATTAAAAAAGCTCTGGAGATGTAGCCCAGCGGTAGAGCATTTGCAAGTGTGGATTCAATCCTCAGTACCATTCCTCAACAACCAACAAAATATTGCCTTTGTTTCATTTTTCTGAAAAGATTTAATCTGACAGGAAAATTGCAGCATCTTAATTTTCATCTAAGAAATTAGAATTTTAAAAAACAGGTTAAAAAAATAAAAGACAATGGAAGAAATCTCCATCAAAAGAAAAATTAAGCTTACCATCAAAGCAGTAATGTCTGTATTACAAATACTTAATTTTAGCATTCATAAAATGTCTCCCCAAATAATTACTGAAATAAAAAACCAAAAAAAATCATAAGCAAAATATGGGAGGGAGAAAAGATCTTTTTACTGTTTAAAAAGGAAAAAAAGCTGTTAACAATCAATCAATACTCCGTAACCCAAATCAGCCAATGTTAGTTCAGGAAATTCATAATTTGAAGACACCTGATGCCTGCCAGGCAATAAATTAATAAGGTTCTAAAATAGTCAGAAAACAAATTTCCTCTTTATTTCAAGGACTGAAAAACATACTTGAGAAATTCCATATATTTGGCTTCATGACAAAGTATTTATTTGCTGCTATTAAGGAATATTTCACTTCTTTGATAGTTTCAGTCTATAGCTATGACTCGAAAATCAATCACTATTTCCCTACAGTATGGTACACTAATTCTTTCCAAAAAGTACACAAACACCTGTTGTTGTTTCTGTTGTCATTTCTGGGCTGGAGCATCAAATTCAAGCTTCCTGCATGCCAGGCAAGCACTCCACCACTGACCTACAACTCTAGCTTAACAAATATTTTTAAGTAAAAGCATTTTATTCTTCCAATTGTGCTGCTTTTTTTGTTTTGACTTTCTTTTTTCTTCCATACTGGTTTTTAGGCATGTACACAAGCCAATATAATATTCTAATTTCTAATTTTTCTTTATAATTGGTTTACATTCTCAAGAGATGAGATTTTAGTAAGCACACTAAAATTTTTTTTTATTTTAAACAGATATTTGACATATACAAACAGCAAGGCTCATCATGACAAGAACACATCATCTGCCCATCACTTAATGCAATTAAAGCTTAAAAAAAGACAACTCTCTTGTATAAAGAGATTTTAGTAATAAAGAAGCCATGTTCAAACACCGCTTAAAAGAAAAAGAAGCTCAAACTGCATTGTACTACCTTTAAATTTTCCTGTTTCAATAAAAACACAAGCCATTAAAATATAAGGGGAACTGGGACATCGCTATAAGTAAGCTCTAGGCTCTGAAAGAAAACTCAAGGTCCTGGGTTCCACCCCTAGCACTGCAAAAAATAAAAAGAGGACCAAACAGTCTTGAAATTCTCCATGAACAATTTTCTGATTAAAAGAGTTATATCATAAAAGAGAATGTAAAATATTCACTAGATCATAATTCTACATTTGGAAAAGTTGTTATTTACCACACTAGTTTTTCTAACCAAAAAGTCTATATACTGAGATTAAAAATACTTCAGAAATTAGTTCTTTTAGGAAACCACATAATACATGATTAAAAAGTCCCACTAATTCTTTTGCATTACAAAAATTGAGTCAATTATATCTATAGTGTACTCAACTTTTGAGGGCAAAAAACAAATTTTTATGTAAGATCTTACATATATAAGATACACATACAAAGATATGTAAAATCTTATATACAGATTTAAGATATATATAGATATATATATATATGAATATATCTAGCCGGGGATCTAGCTCAGCGGCCTAAGTGCCTGCCTGGCAAGCGCAAGGTTGTGAGTTCAATCCCCAGTGCCGGGGCAGGGGGGTGGAAATCTACCTATCTATATATATAAAATCTTTAAACTATATGGGATATTAAGCCAGGCACGGTGGCATATGCCTGAAATCCCAGCAAGTAGGAGGCCAGGGCATGAAGAAGGACAGCATTGGGCTGTATGGGATACATAGTGAGATCCTGTCTCAAAACAAACAAACGACTCAAAAAAATAAAATATCTGAGATACTGACTACGTAGTCAAGAATAGGTATTTGCAGATTTTTCCTAGTAACTCCAAAGTAACAAAGCTTGTGAAATGTCACACTGTGTTAACAAGTTTTATCCAATATATGCTATTCCAGTGGGATGAAAACCATTTACAAGTTCCATTTAGATTAAGAAATCCTTTGAGAAAAATATGTAGTACATTCTAGTTATACTGTTTCTAGAACAGCAAAATCCTCTATAACCTATTTCCCTACTGTTTCCTTTGGAACCAATTGAGCTAAATGTAACTTTCCTCACAAAAAGTCAAGACGGTATTATAGCCTGAAAGAGAAGTAACTGAATTTTCAGCAGAGGCTGAAGTTTTCATAATCTAAAACTCTCTATCTCATTTAAACAGTCTACAAAAACAATAAACACTGAGTTGAGATAGATGCTGTCCAAAATTAGTTACAGTCATACAAAAAATTCATTGAAATGAAGACTGTAGCTTCATTTTAGAGCCAGGTGTAGGGAGGAAGAGAAAGGAAGCATTCCAAAAACAAACTGCTTAGACTAAGAAGCTAGTTTTTCATTTTCTTTTTGTTTTTTTTGAGACAGAGTCTCACTATGTAGTGCAGGTTGGTCTTGAACACACTTATGTAGCCCAGGCTGGCCTCGAACTCATGGTGATTCTCCTACCTCAGCCTCCCAAGTACTGGAATTACAGGCATGCACCACCACACTCAGGTTTTTCATTTTCTTAAACCACAAAAAGTCATTTTTAAAATAAAACTCCCCTGAAAGCACTACCGTATGTGAGGTCCGGAGTTTGATTACCAGCATCACAAAAATAAGTAAAACTCCCTTAGTGCTAGAAGAGCATCCTTAGCCAACACTCTCTTCCTTTTGCAAAGTAATGATTTGCAAGCTTTTGCTAGTGCGCCCATAGACTAAAGGGCATTGGAGGGGATTACAAAACAATTTTATTTTCCTGTATTTTGCTGTTTGATTATACCTGTTCATCCTAACAACTGAAGAATTGCCTGTGCAATTTTCAGAAAACAAACTATAGTAAGCCAACTTTGGAGTAATTCATGTTTAAAACCTTTTCACACAAATAATCTATTCATTTAAAGAATTCAACTAATTGAACCTGGCAGAAAGTAACGCAAATTATCAAAAGAAATCATGAAGTATAAGGACTGGGGATCTAGCTCAGTGGCCTAAGTGCCTGCCTGGCAAGTGCAAGGTCATGAGTTCAATCCCTGGTGCTGCAAAAAAAAAAAAAAAAAAAAAAAAACAAAAAAAATCATGAAGTATGAAGGTGAAATGTTTATAAAGTTACAATTAAACTTAAACCTGTAAAAATATTTCCAAATTCAATTTCTTACTTCCTATCAACATGTCACAGAACTTTTTCTTTAGTCATCCCAAAGATCTCAAAGTAAATTCATTTTTAATTCACAAAGCTGAAACTGAGAATCTGATGACTGCAGGCAAAGAATAGGGGGGTGGAGAGTTACTTGAGAAAACATTTAGCAAACCAAATACTTTTGCAAAAGAAAAGATGAGCCAGCAAGGTGGTGCACTCCTGTAATCCCTGCACTCAGGAAGCTGAGGCAGGAGGATCACTGCAAATTTGAGGTCAGCCTGGGCTACATACTGAATTCAATGACAGCCTAAACTACACAGCAAGACCCTGTCTTAAAAAACCAAAACCAAAGAAAAAAAGAAATAAATATTAAAATCATCTACCTGCTTCTGTAAGACAAATAGTCCTCTCCCTAGAACATGTTGCTTATGATTCAGCCAAGTATGACTGCCAAGGGTTTCCAGACCTGTCTTAGGGTTATACACGAAGTGTCAAGTCTCTCTGCCAGCATGTACTTTTTACCTGGAGTTTAAAGCAGTTATATTAAAAACACTATTGATTGACTATAGGTAATAATTTTTTTTGAATTTCAAGTTATAATTTAGGATAAGTTCTGCTATTTCTATTGCTTCCAATTCTTAGAAGAGTGAAGAGTACAGGTTTACTTAGTTTCTCCAAATAGGAATTCAAGTGGCTGAAAGAAAAAAAGCTTTATAAACAGCTTTTCTAACCTTTTACATTTGGTAAAAAAGCACAATCAAGTGACTATATGAACAAATGCTAAGATTCTTTAAATTCTATAGGTGAAATACATAGAAATTAGAATAACTGTGAACGTGAATAAAGAGGAAATGTATTTGTATTTATTCTTAAGGTATTACATTTATCAATAAGAGACAGACTGCTGCATGAGACTGTCGCTATTACTTGAAATATTTTTCTAAATATATTAAGAATACAAGGTCTTATTAAGTTCAAATTTGACATGCAAGTATCTGATCTACATAATCCTGTTTGCTTTTCTGGTAACTTTTCCTTTCAAACTAGCCTATTACAGAAAGATTTCTTATTAGTCACATTTCAATTTTGTTTTCACTAAAACATGTACATCATGAGCTTCTAGTTTTCTGCTTTTCGCTGTAGACAACGGACGGTAAACACCACTAAATGCACGTATAATGGAGAACTTTGTGATTGCTTTTAACCAGTCCCTGTCTTTTTTGTGGAAAAATGTAAGGGATTTAAATTTACCAGAAGAAATATCAACGTGTCCTTTGCATATGTAACTAATGTATCTTCCGAAACAATTTATTCCGATAACTATCTTGAAAATGTCTAAGAGAGAATGTCCCGAATCCAAAAATACTAAGTACATCTTCTATTTGCTAGAGAGGAAATTTCCATTCAAACCATAAATAAAATGTATCATCAATTAAGCTGAATATCAATATAAGTCAGTAATCAGTTCTCAACATAAAGGGATCTGTAACCCATATATAATCAAAATATAATTTATATTCACTTGTGGCGTTCACAGATGAATTTTTGTGCATGCCAGATTTATCTTATTTTGAAAAGCTTAGGCTAATATTTATTGGTATAATCACAGCCTGAGGAGAGGCAATTCAGAGGAATGCTTGGTAGCATGGAGAAGGTCCAAAATGAAAAAGGGAGGGGTAAGCCACATCCCAACAGAGGGAATAATCGACAAATAGATCACTGACAGCAAAAATGAAAACGTTCTGTCCTGAGCAGCCTGAATAAGATCTTTACTCAAACGTTTAATAGTATTCTACCTCACTCATTCACTTCCCAACTTCTACTTTTCAAGGACCAACAAGGGGCATCCCTTTTTCTAGAAGTGTGTGTTGAAAGAATCTGTATAGGAAAAGGGGAGGAGTGCACAATTCTCAAGACTAGGAAACAGGTGGGTCAGAAGGAGCAGCAGCAGCATCTAGATACTTAAAGGGCAGCTTTTAGATGACAGGTGCAAAGGCAAAGGCTGCAAGTCTGAAGACGCTCCCGTCTGGCAGACACACTGGGGTCTGGCTGCAAGCTTCGAGGGGGCAAGGACTAACTCCAGACTGCTAGCACTCGAGGAGAACACAGCAGCAGGACGGGTGGGCACCAAGCAGTAGGCTTAACGAGCAGCAGCGACGCGGGTCAGATTGGAAGTGATGGCTTTGGTCTTGGGAGACCGGGGCCAACAGGAAAAAGGACGCCAAAGGAGAAAGGGGGTTGGGGAAGCAAGAACACGAACTCAAAACCCTGCCTCTCTAAAACTGTGAGGGAGAGCTGGAGACGGGAAGACTCCTCGGCTCCCCGGGCGAGGAGATTCTCGAAGGAGTAGGCGCCGGCCGCCGCGCTGCCGCCTGCCCCGTTCCCTTTTCCTGGTGGTAACTGCTGTGGCGTAGAGGGGAGAGGGAGGAAGAGGAGGAGGAAGGCCGAGGAGAAGGAGGCTGAAGAGAAGGCGGGGGGTGGGGAGGAAGGGGGGTGCGGCCTGCACAATCCCCGCGAAGCCTCCGCGCTCTAGTAGCCCGTCAGCCCCGGGTTTCCCCTAAGCCCAGCCCCGCATACTCACCCGCCTGCCGTGCCTCGCTTTTCCCTTAGCCGACTCCACGCGATGCCGCGTCCTCACGAGAGACCACTGAATGAGTGTCGAGAACAAAACTCTTCAGAACCAGGCCTGATTGCTTCAGCGAGTACGACCTTTACGGCTGAGAGAGACTCTCAGCTTTCGGTGGGTTCCACAGCCAGACGGGCCACCATCTTACATTAGGGTAAGACTCCTCCGGCCTCCGGTGCGCAGGCGCACGCCGATCCGGCGGGGAGGACCAAGGGAGGGGCGGGGCGAGCGGCTGAGTGGAAGGTTGCGGCGGTCGCGCCCGCAGCATTCTGGGACTTGTAGTCCTCGGAGGGCCACCGCCCCGGGGCAGGTCGGGATTTGAAGTCCCTACGGCGACCGCGGCGGGGAGTGCCCGCCTCACGTGGCTGCTTAGCACCCTGTCTTCCCTTTTTGCTGTAGTCTCCGAGCGTGAGTGCGGTTCCAGTGTCCTCTATACGGTAGATTTCCTTGGTGTCTGTGCATCCTTGGTGTCCGCTGAAGCAAACCTCACCAGTTTAGGCGAAAACGCGAATACCGCCGCCCCGCCCACCGAGGTAGGTGTCTGAAGGGGCGGGGTGGGGGTGGGGCAGGCTTCGGGAAGGAAGGGCGCGCAATTTGATCCTGGTGGAGAATTTGACACCAGCTGGGCGTTTGCTGGGCAAAGTGCGCATGAACTCGTTTTCCCTTCTTTGCGCAGTCTGCACCCGCCCCCGCACCGCCAATCCTGTTCTTACAGTGAAAGCGCCGGTGAAGAAATGCCCTAAATCGTCCTGTGCACGTTGCTCGAGTACGAAAGACCCAGCACTTAAGTGTTTAACGAGTGTTTCTGATGATCAGCTTCAGAGTCCTGCCGGAGAGTTGCGTGCGCCAAGCTCCCAGACTCCGCACACAACCTCAAGTCCCCAAACCAGCCCCGGGAATTCATCACAAACCTCGGCCTTTTTACTGGTCCCAACAGGTTGCATCCTAGCACTGAGGTCCAAGTGGCGTTTGTAAACAGTCGTTTGTGCTTTCTGGGTGTGTTCTTCTCCCATTCATACAACAAATTCTCCCTGCGTTCCTGGGTGCTCGGCACGGCCCTCTACCTTCAAATTACAATGGTAAGCAAAGCTCCCAATTCCGTGTCCCTCTTCCTGCAAGTGTAAATTGGAATTAGGGAGAGGGGAGAGGACACAGTTTTCTTTAAAGACAAGATTAAAATGCATAGTACGTCATCGCTGATAAGGGGAAAAAAACAAGAGGCATAGGGAAAGAGGTTGCAATTTTAAATCAAATCTAATGAGAAACCATTTCATTCTCTTTAAATTTTTATTTATTTATTTATTGTCTTTTTTTGAGGCAGGGTCTCACTATGCAGTTCAGGCTGGCCTTGAGCTCACTTTGTAGCCGGGGCTGGTCTGAAACTTGCAACGATCCTGCTGCCTCAGCCTCCCGAGGGCTGGGATTACAGGCGTGCACCACCACACCCGGCTTCATTCTCTTTTTTTAAAAAGTATATTCGTTTTCTGTTTCTGTTTCTTCACAGTCTAGAGACAATTATTTGATAAAAAAATTAAAATATGTAACCGGGTGTGGTGACTCACGCCTGTAATCCCAGCACTTGGGAAGCTGAGACAGGATTGTCGTGAGTTCAAGACCAGCCTGGGCTACAAAGTGAGCTCAAGGCCAGCCTGAACGGCATAGCGAGACCCTGTCTCAAAAAATACAAGGGCTGGGGATCTAGCTCAGTGGCCAAAGTGCCTGCCTGGCAAGCACAAGGTCGTGAATTCAATCCCCAGTGCCGCAAAAAATAAAATAAAATAAAATATGTGATCAACTCACATTACCATAAAGTTGAATTATAGAATCACATTGTGTAGCAAGAAAACTTGTGAATTATTTGAATTTAGGTGAAATACCTATTCAGTTTAGATGATGTGCATTTTTTTAAACGTATTTATTTTTCCTTCAGTATATCACTAGCTGTGTGGTGAATAAAGTGGTGAAAAGAATAAAATAAAAAGAGTTATTTATGGTACTGAAAACTAGAATGAATAAGAACTGTTTGTAGTAAGAATTGGAAGGGTTTTTTTTTCTTGTTTGAGACCGGGTAGATTTGCAGTTCAGGCTAGCCTTCAACTCTCACTGTGCAACCCAGGCTGGCCTGAAACTTGCAATGATCCTCCACCATCAGCCTCCCAAGGGCATGCATGACCATACGTGATGCAAAAGGGATCTAAACATCACTTAACCTAGTGACAACCTTAGATTAACCAATTTCCTTTCATATATGAAATAAAGATTTTCACGGTGTCCCCTTTATTAGCCTAAAGTGAAATTCATAGGTGCTGTAACCTACCTACATTCGTGATTTTTTAAAAAATTACAATAATGCACTATTTATGAAGTATAAAAAAAGTAGTTTAGAATGTTATGGCTTTTATCTACATGTTTGCCCAAAAGCCTCAGGCACTCATAGGTAAACCTCAGGTAACTCATAGGTTTTGGAAGGTGGCTAGATTATGAGTGTGTGATTATGGATTAAGGGTGTGTCATGATTGATTAGACCAGTGATTGGTTTAGCCTGGTTCTGAGTAGTTCAAATGAATTTACTGAAGACAAAAGTTCCACCCTTAGTATGGGTGGCACCAACCAATGAGCTTGTACCGTAGATGGAATATAAAGAGACAGAAGGAAGATGGATTGGCTGCCTCCTGCCTGCCACACTGTGAGGTCTTTCTCCTCCTCAGTGCCTTTCTGCCGTGATACCTTGCCTTGGAGCCTGCCAACTCTGGGCTGAAACCTCTACAAACTGAGCTAAACTTTTAGTCCCTTTTTTTTTTTTTAACCACTCTCTTACATATTTATGACCTTTAACGTGTGTATGCATAATTTCTTAGATTTGTACATGTAACAATTCTCAAAAATGCCTCAGTGCATTTCTTTATAATCACAGAAAAAATTGGAAGGATTCATACATATCATATATTTAGTGTAGTTAGTTACCTGGGAGGACTAAGGTTAAAAAAATGACTGGAGGGAGAATATAACTTTATTTATACATTTCTGTACTGGTTTGTTGTTTTGTGTATGAATTAGTTTTACACATTAAAAAACAAATCACTGCTATATGGAGAATGGATTTGAGAAAGGCAAGAATGAAAATAAAACAACTGCTGTAATTATGATTAATTTCTGTTGCAGACATTCAGGGGTTAACTGTGATTGCAGTGGCAATAAAGATTAAAAAAGGTGTGATAAATTCAGGAGGTATATTTTGAGATTGACATAATAGAACTTGGTGATAAACTGGCTGTGAAGGAGTTCTCAGGAATGACTCACATTTTCTGGGCTAATGGATGATGACTCCATTGGTAAAAGAGGGATGATAAATCTTGCAGTAGCATCTGTAGAAAATAGAAAGACAGCCTCAGCAAATAAAAACAGGATTTCAAGGAAATATTATGTTATGACTTATATTTAGATATCCTCCAAAGCCTCATGTACTTATAAATGGGATTTGGGGGAGTGACTGGGTCAAGGGTATGTAATACTGGATCATGGATGTGTGATACTAGATTAGTCTGCTGATTTGTTTAGCACAGTTTTGGATGTGAATGATTGACTTGCTGAAGAAGAAAGACCCACTCTGGGTGTGGAGGGGCAACAACCTGGATAGAACAAAAAGGGAAAAGAGAAGCAAAACACTGCTCCCTGCCTGCTGTGCCATGGACTGTTTCTCCTCTGCTATGCCCCTCTGCCCTGCTGCCCTGCCTTTGAACCAGCTGACTCTGAACTGAAACCTCTACAAACTGTGATATAAAATAAACCTTTCCTCCTTTAACGTCTGCGTATTGGGTATTCTGTCCCAGTAACAAGAAAGTAACTAAGGCATATTGTTTTCCTATTTTAGATTTAAAAATCATTGTGAGGCTGGGTGTGGTGGCACATGCCTGTAAACCCAACACTTAAGAGGCTGAAGCAGGAAGATTGCTAAGAGTTTGAGACCTTCATGGGCTATGTAGTGAATTCAAGGCCAGCCTAAACCAAGTATTGAGACCCTGTCTAAAAAAAAAAAAAAAAAAAGGCATGTAGTTGGGATTAGGTAGGCTAGAGAAGAATAAAAATGAGAAGGGTTAATGAGCAACCAACATTATGGGTTCTCATGTTTTCAATCTTTATAAATTATATGAATTATTTATTATATAAATTATATGTAATATAATTTATTATATAAATTATATGAATATTTAAATAACAAAGTATATTTTTAGGAGATAGTCTTATATGTAAGCTTATACTGAGCAAAAAGAAACAATTTTATAACCTTATTAATACCAAATTGATTTAATATTAATAAATACTGGCTAGGCATGGCAGTACATGCCTGTAATCTGAGCTCCTCAAGAAACTAGGACAGGGGGATGGTAAAATTGAGGCCTGCCAGAATAATTTAGCAAGACTTAGAAAAAGGGATGAGGATATAGCTCAGTGGTACAGTGCTCCTGTGTTCTGAAAAATTTTTTAAATATCACTTTATTGTGGGACTTTTTTTATAAAAACCCCTCACCTTTGAATTTTATTATTGTTTATCTCTTCAGGTTTTTTTTTTTTTTTGGTACCAGGGATGGAACTCACGACCTTGCACTTGCCCAGCAGGCGCTTGTGTCACTAAGCTAAATCCCCAGCCCCAACTTCTCAGTTTTAATGGAGTGATTATTTGAGTGCTGAATACTGAGTATATGGTGATGAGCAAAAGTACCATTCAAAGATCTTAGGGTATGAAAACACAGGCAAAAAAGAAGATAATAAATACGTTACCCATATGCTGTCAAAATGTTTGGAAAGAAAAAAAACAAAATATAGAAGTATCAGGAAGAGGTTACTTTGGAGTGGAAAGCTTTCCAAAGAGATGACTTAATCTGAGATTTAAAGGATGAGACGATATTATCCATTTGAAAAATGGCCCATGCGAAGACCTTGATTCAGCAATACTGGTAGCCTATTTCAGGACTGGAAGGATAACCAGTAAAGTTGATGCAATAGTACAGTGGTAGATGACTAGACAAAGAGGAAAGACAGATTCTACAGGGTTTTACATGAAGTTTGGGTTTTTATTCAAGTAGAATGAGATGATTGAATAGGAAAGCAAAGCTGTGATGTGACTCAGTCTTTTCAAAAGATCACTGTGGCTGTATGTGCACAATAGATCCCAGGTGGTTTGCCAGTGTAGAGGTGGACAAACTAGCTGCAGACTAAGATGCCTATGAGAAGTATATCCTGCAGACGAAGTGGGCCTTAGGTCCAGGCAGAACTGGGACTGGGGTGATGTGAGCAAGGCATTTACCTTAGGCAAAGAATTTAATTGAGTGTCCAAAAACTCAGTAACCAATGTAAATAATACTGTGGTAAAACATCAAAATTAATGCAAATGGTGAGCAAACACTAAAATATAAAATATGGGCAAAATCCATCCGTAAATTTACACAGTACTACTTCACTTCCCTGTCCTTAATCCTAACCCTGGCTCCCTTAAAACCTTACCAAAATAGGTAGCTGGTTTCAGACTATAGTTTACAAGTTCGAGTTCTTGAAGATTGTTCATAGAAGATGAAACACAAAGGCCGGGGATCTAGCTCAGCGGTCTAAGCACCTGCCTGGCAAGCGCAAGGTCATGAGTTCAATCCCTGGTGCCGCAAGAAAAAAAAAAAAAAAGATGAAACACAAATGACCGTTAATATGTACCCCACAAACAAACAGCTCCACTCCTGTGTGTCTTACATAACCATGCCAGGAGCCTTAGTGGCAACATAACTTATAATGGAATGGAAATAGCCCAAATGTTGATCAATTAACAAATCAATAAATAAATTACAGCAGTTTAATAGAGTGTAACAATGTACAGCAGAAAGGAAAAAAACCACTATTTAGTTTCAAAGAACGAATTTCAAAAAATATAGGGGAAAGGAAGAAAGTCACAGATGAATAAATAGCAGTATGAAACTTTAAAGTTCAAAAACAGGGAAATATATTACCTAGGGTTACGTAAAGTTAAAATCAAAAAACAAATTTTTTCTACAAAACTTAACTTATGGTTAGTACTATGAAAAGAGGGACATGATTTTGGAGGGTTACCTAAAAGCCTCTGAGGAAAGCTCAAGATTAGCCTGTTTCTTGATCTGTGAGAGACACAGAGGTGCTCATATTGGTATAATTTTTATGAGATACAAATACATTTTGAACTCATTTATATGTATGAGATTCATCATGAAAACAATATTCAGGGACATAGTTATGAAAAAATTGAAATAGTAATTAAATTTTTCCTTGAAAACAATACACCAGCTCTGAATATTTTTGCAGACTAGTTTTTCCAGTCATTGAAGGAATAGATACCACACCAAAAAGGAAAAGAAATAGATGATCCTTCTCTATTTAGCTATTCTTAATCAACATTTTCCCTTATAGAGATTGATGTACTAAATTTGTTGCATCAACAGATTGAACGAATAAATGCATATGGTCATTCTGTAGATGCAGGAAAAGCTTACAGTAGAAGTAAATGCTCTCTGGAAATGGTGGTCCATACCTATAATTCCGGCCACTTCAAACATTGAGGCAGGAGAATTGCACAAATTTGAGGTCAGGCCGGGCGTGGTGGCTCATGCCTGTAATCCCAGCACTCGGGAGGCTGAGACAGGAGGATCGTTGTGAGTTCAAGACCATCCTGGGCTACAAAAGTGAGCTCAAGGCCAGCCTGGAGCAGCATAGTGAGACCCTGTCTCAGAAAGACAAGGGCTGGGGATCTAGCTCAGTGGCCTAAGCACCTGCCTGGCAAGTGCAAGGTCATAAATTCAATCCCTGGTGCCAAAAAAAAAAAAAATCAAATTTGAGGTCAGGCGGAGCCATTTGGCAAAATCCTGTCAAAAATAAAAAAGGGGGAGGATATAGTATAGTCATAGACCACTTGCCTAGCCCCCCCAAAATAAATAAAAGTTCAAGTATTAAAATATATTTTTTTGCAAACTAGGATAACAGGACTTTAGTAGACTTTATTAATCCATTAAAAACCTATAGCAAATACTACACTTACTGGTGAAATTTTTTTTTTTTTGTGGCATTGGGGATTGAACTCACAACCTTGCGCTTGCCAGGCAGGCGCTTAGGCTGCTGAGCTAGATCCCTGGCCCTTACTGGTGAAATTTTAAAAACATGCTTAACTACAGTCATGGCAATATTCAGCATCTTTCAAAAAACCAATTTGCTTCATTGATTCTTTGTATTGTTTTCTTGGTCTTCATTGCATTAATTTCTGCTCTGATCTTTATAATTTCCTCCTTCATACGAGATTTGGGTTTGGCTTGCTTTTCTTTTTCTAGAAGCTTGAGGTTCACCATTAAGTTGGTTTTTTTTAGCTTGCTGTTTTCCTGATATGGGTATTCACTGCTATAAATTTCCCTCATAGGACTGCTTTCATTGTATCACATAAGTTCCAGTATGTTGAACTGTCATTATCATTTAATTGTAGAAACTGTCTAATTTCTTCTGAATTTCATCTGTGACCCATTGGTTGTTCAGCAGGGTGTTATTTAATTTCCATGTGTTTATGAAGCTCTTGTGGTTTCTTTTGCCATTGATTTTGAATTTCATTACACTATGATCTGATAATATGCATGGGATAAACTCAGTTCTTTTCCATTTACTTGAGCATGTTCTTTGAGCTAGTATGTGGTCTATTTTGAAGAACAGCCCATGTGCAGCTGAGAATAATGTGTATTCTGATGTTGTGGGGGTAGAACACTCTGCAGATATCTAAGTCCATCTGTTCAAAAGTTTGGTTCAGTTCTAATATTTCTTTGTTGATATGTTTTCTGATCGATCTTGTCTATTTGTGACAGTGGGGTATTGAGGTCCCACATTACAATTGTATTAGTGCTTATTTGAGTTTTCATGTCCACTAATATTTGTTTCATATATTTGGATGCACTGGTATTTGGTGCATATATATTTATGATTGTTATTGCCTACTCTTGGATTGTTCCCTTTACAAGGATATAGTGACCTTCTTTGTTTCTCTTAATCAATCTTGGCTTCAAATCCACTTTGTCTGCAAACAGAATAGCTACCCCTGCTTTTTTCCAGATTTCTGTTGCATGGAGTACTGTTTTCCCATACTTTGACTTTCAGTCTGTGAATTTCTTTTTGCATTAAATGCATTTCTTACATGAAACACATGGATCTTGCTTCTTGAACTATTCTACAGGTCTGTGTCCTTTGATTGGTGAATTGTGACCATTAAAAATGATAGTTTTAATTATGTATAGACTTATCCTTCTCATGTCATTTTCCTGTTGTTGACTCCTTTATTTTTCTCCTCTGTTTATTTGTTTGCCTTGCCTGGAGGATTCATTCTGTTGGGGATCATGGAATTGTAGTCCTTGTCATCTCTTTTGAGAATACCCTTCAGAACATATTGGAGTGCTTGTGTGGTGGTCATGAATTTCCTCAGATGTTCTTTGTCATGGAAGTATCTTATTTGTCCATCATTTTTGAAAGATAGTTTTGTGGGTTAAATCAATCTAGGTTGGAGGTTGTTTTCTTTTAGGGTTTGAAATACTTCAAGCTCTCCTGGACTTGTAAGTTCGTGTTCAGAAGTCAGCTGTGATTCTGATGAACTTTCCTTTACAGGTGGTTTGTTTGTTTTCTCTAATAACTTTTAATATTCTATTCTTGATGATGATATGCCTTGGTGTAATTTTTTTTTGTCATGGCTAATTGGAATTCTATATGCCTCATGTATCTATTTGTCAAATTCTTTCTCCCAGCCAGGGAAGTTTCCTGCTATGATGTCTGTGAACAGGTTTTTTATATCATTTGTGCTGTCTCCTGCTTTTTTCATTGACTCCAATCAATCTTATGTTATTCTTCTTTGCATTTACCAGTTGCTGTATTGATTTCTTGTGGTCTCTTCCTATTTTGAAGAAATCTTTCTTTTCATGATTGCTAACTGCAAGCCTCTCTTCTGTGTCTGAGATTCTGTCCTCACATTGGCTCATTCTGCTTCAGATCTTTCAATGGAATTTTTAATCTCCTGGATGTCTGCTTGAATCTGTTTTAAAAGATTCCATTTGTTTCCTATGTTAGGCATTCATGGTTTCCATCGCTTTCCTAAGCTACTTTATTTTTTGTTTTTAATCTGTATCTGCTTTAGTGTCATTAGGCCTGATTTTTATGGTGGTCACCATCTCTGTAGTAATCTGAAACTGTTTCTGATTAGATTTTTAATAGAACTTTTTTCATTTGCATTATTGTTACAACTTTAGAGAGTCCAAATGGGTGAGTTTCAGATTGTCCCACTTCACTGCCCCCTGGGTATGTCTGTGGTGAACTGAATGTCTGGGGTTGCATCTTGTTTAAGTGTCTTCTCATTTTCTTTTCTTTTTTTTTAGTTTAATTGCTGTAGTGATGCTTGTAAACTGCCTATTGTGAGTTGCTTTATTGCTAGTATTTAGCACCCTTAGGAAATGACTACTTCTCAAAGGTATCTTCCAGGTGTTGCTAGTTTTGGGTTTTCTAGTCTATTACAAGATCCTACCTTTTCAATTTGGGGATCAGAAGTTGCTGCCTGCTTGGCCCAGCCCCATGTTCTTTGGCACTGACCCACAGTATTTTCTATGATCCTTAGGCAATCTCAGTCTTGGTATACCAAGAACAACTGGTTAGAATGATTATGTCACTTTGGCTAAATTGGTACAATCAGCAATAACAATAGCATGAAACACAGCCTAAAAATCATAAATGAAGCACTATTACCACCTTTAACGATATGAACTAGATTTGTGGTTATATAACAAATTCTAAAACAAGCCAGAAAATTGTATGCAGTAAATAAGCCTTTAATATGGCAATTTTACCTTTAGGGTTGAAAATTCAAATGGGGCCGGGTGTGGTGGCTCACGCCTGATATCCCAGCACTCGGGAGGCTGAGACAGGCGGATCATTGTGAGTTCGAGACCAGCCTGGGCTACAAAGTGAGCTCAAGGCCAGCCTGAACAGCATAATGAGACCCTGCCTTGAAAAAAAAACACCAGGGC
>RJWT010022855.1:0-17034 GCA_004365215.1 Cuniculus paca | reverse complement strand
GATGTATTTCTTATAGATTGTGTGTTAATGTATGGCTAAGATGCAGTCAGTAAAATTTGTTTCCCTGAGCACTTTTCAGCTAATTTTTGGCTTTTATTTATGCTAAGTTTAAGTTCTTTAGAGCCTTTGGTGTCCAGAGCAGTTTTTTTGGGTAGGAGTCTGTTATGCTGACCCCTATAAATTTTGTCAGCCCTGAGAGTAGAATTTGAAGTATCCCAGTAGAGACTTTTCCAACTGGTTTTTTCCCCTTCTCAGCTAGTTTTATAGTTTACCCATGCATTACAGTTTAAAATAAATGTTATACTTTGGATTCGGCTAATCATCTTAGGTCTTGTTATAACTAAATTCTTTGCATATTTTCCCAACCAGCTAAGTGGTCACTATAACTGGCTTCTTTAAGAAAATAACCCTGTTAGGGATGAAGGTTGGAGGAGGTATTTAGATGTTAGCCCAACTACATAGGACTGCAGACTAGGAAATTTTGCTTTCCAGTGTTCTTTTATTCCTGGTCTAAGAAATGATTGCTCACAAAATGTATCTGCAAACCCTGGTAGAGTTGGAGGCTAAGTGAACACTTAGGATTTTACAAATGTACTAAAACCTCGTTACAGTTTCTTCCTTCCAGTGCCAGGAGTACTATATCTTTCCTTCTAATGGACAGACTAATGAAACATCTCAGCTTGCGGTACTGCTTTCTCTCTGTTAAGTAAAGTAGGAGTCTTAAAAGGGGGTCTTAACCTTGCACTTGCTCATCCTTCATAGTCAAATTCTGTGCTTATTTCTGTAAAATTTATTTTTTCACTTCTGTGAGACTGGTAGTCTGTTCTCCTTCCTGAGCAAATTCTTGTTTCCCATTAGAGCTTGTAATTGTTCTATGAAGTAAGTTTTCCAACCTTGTAAATAAAGGTATTTAGCTGGCTTTTGAGTTCTTCATTTCTGTCTTTTCTAGATTAGCTTTTGCCATTTTAAAACACAAGGCCTTTATTCAAGGAGAGAGGGGTGCATTTCGTTTCTAAATGTCTTGTGTTGGGAGCATTTGATAGATTCAAGGACTTGTTAATTGGACCCCCCTTCCAGTGCAGTAACATCTTTTAACCATTTCTTGGCATTAAAGACCTTTATTGTTACTAAAAAAGGGTATCTTTTTTCATTTCTTTTCAGTTCACTCATTGGGGAGAGGAGAGTTGGGAGAGGAGGTTATTTTCATGTCATTTCACACATTTTATAATGACTTAAAAGCATTATTTGGAAATTTTCTAGAGTTGTTTGGGGCCGGAGACCAGAACTTGTTTTCTTGACTGTGACTTTTTATTTCCTGTTTTAAACTGTACCGTGTCTCTTATGCTCATATATACATTTTTCTCCTGAGCATTCCATAAACAAGTGTAGACTCTGAACATGTTTTAGGCCATAATTTAATCCTATACCTTTCATCCTTTCAAGAATTGCCAGCGTACTGGAGAACTACTAGAGGAGCTTTCTAGTGATAACTTTTATTTGAAAATTTCAGCTCTGATTGCTTATACAGTGACATTATGGTAATATCACCTACTTTTTAGTCTTAGTGAAAGCTTGCTTAGTTGTCAGACTCGACAGAGTACTGTCCTTCTCCATTCACCTTTTGGTACCTTTGTAGGGCTTTTTCCTGATTCTATTAATTACATTTTGTGATTATTTCCTGCTAGTTGACTACATTCCTTCAACTCATACCCTGTTTAGCCACTCCTTTGCTGGTGGTCTCTTTCAAGATTTTTTTTTTCTTGGTGCCACTTTTCTGCCTGCCAGTTGCAGTTTTGATTGGGAAAGCTATGAGTCCACAGTATTTAAGTCTAAGGTCTTTACACACAGTTCCTGAACTCCCCTTCCTGGGCCCTAGATTAGGAGCTCCTGATTTAATCTATCCTGGTTTCTAATTTGACCTTATATGAGATTTCAGGTTTATTTGTTTTCTATTCCTTAAAGATTGTCCTGGGTCATCTCCATGTAGTTGAGGAAGCTGTGGTCTTTTGGCAACCTCTCTACTCTTAACCTCTACGTAGTTTACTACCTTTTTGCTATAGCTTCATCTGATTGTGTTGAGTTTCTTAAAGCTTGCTGTCTACATGATGACAAGAGTTTTGCAGGATATAGTGTCTAGCTGATTCTTGACACTTTCTACTTTTAGGACTTGAAACAAAGATCATTGTGCTTGTCTTTTGTCTCAAATACAGTTTAAAAATTTGAAGTCTTAAAAACAACAGAAGGATTTTTTTTTTAAGTTTTATAGATTTTGTAGGATTATGTTTTATCAGGTGCAGCTTGATTGACATAGTTATGAAGTACAGGTTTCATACAAAGTTAATAAAATTGTCACCCTAGTCTTTATGGAGTGACATTCCTGAGAACAATCCTTGGACAGTTCCCTTAAGCACTTGACTTGGCAACCCTTTCTTAAGGGAGTGGGGTCAGATAATTCTTATCCCTGCTCCAGAAAGGTGGAAGAAAGAACAAGCTAAGTGATTTGTATGCCATTTGGAGCAGTGAAACTACTACTCCAGGTATACTCAATTCCTACCCTTACCTGTATTTTCTTATCTTTGGAAGAAGATTGCTGTCCCTCACCATTTATCTCACAGCAGCTTATTTGTTTTTTTAAGTTGCCCAGAAAGTATACAAATTAAACTTTTGACATCTACGTGTAGGAATCCCGTTCTGCTTCCAGAAGTGGAAGTGCTCACGGATCGGGGAAATCTGCAAGGCATACCCCTGCAAGGTCTCGCTCCAAGGAAGATTCCAGGCGTTCCAGATCAAAGTCCAGGTCCAGATCTGAATCTAGGTAAGAAAGACTGCCTTGAGATTTTCTTCTGTTGCTTGCTCTTAGCTCTGAAATTGGCCAGTGCTTTGAAACAACTAGGAAGGTAGAGAGAATTAGATCATTTGTTGGCTTATTTAATATTGGTACTAGAAATGAATTTGAATTTAAGGTGTGGAGGAGATGATGTAAGTTACTAAGAGCCTTGACTTACAGAATAGGAATCAAATCTTACCTTTATTTTTCTGTCTTGGGCAAATTAAGCTTTTCCAAGCCTATAGTTTATGCCTTTTATAGCTTCTTATCTATAAAAGGCCAGTTAGTAATAGTACCATTTCTCTGGAATAGAGAGGATTCACTGAAAATGAGTAAATTGCTTATCAGTGTGAAATATATACTACAGAACATTGACTTTCAGTTAACTGCGATTCTTGATAAGTACGTGTAGTCTGTTGTGTTACATACATGTATTAATACCACAGTGTACTTTTTTTTTTTTTTTAATGTTGAAAAGGCTATGCATCTTGGTTTGAATGGGATATTCCCCAGTTTATGCCTGTTTGGCATAATTAGAAGAGTATCTCTTTATCAGATGGTTTAGATGACAGCTTTATATGGTCATTATAGCCAAGAGCCATGTATTTTTAAAAAAACCGAGGCAGACTACTTGTGATTTAATTGTGTTAATGAATGGTGGGCATAACAGGGGAAACAAATGCAGGTTGATACTCTGAAAGGGAAAGATGGGCATAAACAAAGCTAATAGAATAATTATGTTGCATGATTGGTTTTTGAAAGATTTTCCTGTTAATCTGAAGAACTGTGGGAGAGTTTGTGGTCTTTTTTAACAAAATTGAAATGACTGTAGGGAAAAAAGACAGTGACCCGATTTAATTGTTAGCCATGTTGGCATATACGTGGTTCGTGTCCCTGTTTTGGAACTAAACACTACAGTAGAGTAATAAGAATTGGAATCCATGTCTATTTCAGTCAGTCTTAACCTTGAAGCTTTTGTCTTACAGGTCTAGATCCAGAAGAAGTTCTCGAAGGCATTATACAAGGTCACGATCTCGATCTCGTTCTCATAGACGTTCCCGTAGCAGGTCTTACAGTCGAGATTATCGCAGACGCCACAGCCACAGCCATTCTCCCATGTCTACTCGAAGGCGTCATGTTGGAAATCGGGTAAGACTGGGAAAGCTGTGAAGCAATAGAGTGCCTAATTAGAGTTATTTTTCAGGCTGACCCTAATAATTTATTTTAAACCCTCTGCTCCCTTTGCTATTGGGAAGTGAACCTAGGTCCTTTGCAATTGTATCCCTGCCCTTTTTTAATACTGTTTTGAGACAGTCTTGCCAAATTACCTAGGCTGGGCTACTGTTGCAGTATTAGTACATTAGTATTTTTATCTTCATACCTTCCGGGTTTTTCATAAATTTTATAGTATGCTCTTCTAATTTTCCCATTTAACTTTAGGTTAATGTATTTCAGATATTAAAATTTACTTTGAGAGTTCCCAGTAAGATGGTACAGTACTTAATGTGTTTATATTGGGGTTTCATTACAGAATCCGAGAGGTTTTTTGGGGAGAATTTAAAAGTGCAATGGAATTTTTCCTAGTAAATTCTTAGTGTATGACATGAATGGAAAATGACTGTTAGTCAAGTTCATTGTGGAAACTGGAATGTTAGTGATACAGGTGTTTGTGTTTTGTTTTTTAGAGCAAGCTCTACTTAATACTTAAAAGACTTGGTGGTACACATTGTACTAGGCTATTTATGTGCATACACTTGGCTGTCTACAGTAGTCCTGTTTCAACAGTAATTTGAGAGACTCGGGGTCCAAATTCATTAAGTAGAAAGTTTCAGAATACAAATTTATTAATTTTACTTAATTTCACTCAATTCCTAGTAGCATGATGAAATAAATCATGGGCCGTCCTGGGCAAGACATGAATGATCCCTTTTGTCTAGCTAATACACACCATATACGCTACCTTTACCCATTGGTTACTTAGTGACTATGGACCACATTCACGTAATTTCTGATGTTATTTTTACTGTGCTTAATTTGTGAGTTAAATTTTATCAGTGCTATGATTATTTTATCAGTTCTATGATTATTTTAAATACCTAATGCAATGAAAATGCTACATAAATTGTTGTGCATATTATATTATTCATGAAATAATGGCAGGAAGCCTCTTCTGTTCAGTGCAGATGGGATTTCTTCCAAATATTTTCCATCTGAGGTTAGTTGAATCCTTGGGTACAGAACCCAGATACAGAACTCATTTTCTTCTGTCATCCTGTAGTGGCATTCCTCTTCCATCCCCAGCTATAGAAATCTCTCCCATCATTGAGTGTATTTTAAATACTATCTTTTTCTTTATTTATGTAATACTTACATTGGAGTAGGCATTGTAAGTAATGTAGTGAATATTTCCTTTTATTGTTAACTTCATGGTGCTGAGAATTGAACCTTGTGGCCATGTGCGTGGTACACACACTGCCATTTTGCCCTGTAGTAATGAAGTAAGTATCCAAAAAGACGTACATAAGTTACATGTAAAAGACTTAAGCAGCCACAGGTTTTAGTATATACAAAGGGTCTTAGAACCAATCTCCCATGAGTACGGGGGGACTACTGTAGAATTGCATACTGTTCATGATTTCTGGCATTCATTGGGGTCTTGTAATATGTCCCCTTAATAGTAAATGTTTTTTCTAGCTCCACAACTGATTATCCTTATTCATGCTTATAGTGAATATATGGTTTTAAGATTAATTAAATAGGATGCAGAGGCCAGGGATGTAGCTCAGCAGTGCCGTGCCTGCCTGGCAGACATGTGGTCCTGAGGTTGATACCCAGTACCTAAAGAATGGGATACAAAGTTTGTTTTTTCCACCAGTATGAGCTGCAGTTGCCCACTTTTTAATTAGTTCTAAAGTTGAATTTAGCCTGTTTGTGGTTTTCTTTGTTCACTTTTAAAAGTTTGCAGTACTTAATATGTTTTGTTATTTCATGGTCTATAATCATGTGTTTTTATTGTGAGTGAAAGTTTGAAATATTTTCTATTTCTAGGCAAATCCTGACCCAAACTGTTGCCTTGGAGTGTTTGGGTTGAGCTTGTACACCACAGAAAGAGATTTAAGAGAAGTGTTCTCTAAATATGGCCCAATTGCCGACGTGTCTATTGTGTATGACCAGCAGTCTAGGCGTTCAAGAGGATTTGCCTTTGTGTATTTTGAAAATGTAGATGATGCCAAGGAAGTAAGTAAAAGTTTATTGTAATTTTTATGGTATAAATAGGATATATGACTATTTGAATTAAAAGAAATAAACATTTTTGGGCATAGGTACTAAATTGATTACTTTGAACCAGGGTTGATTTGTTCATTTGTTTGTTTTGAGGAAATTTTCTCCCAATGTTTTATTGTGGAAAAATTTTAATCCATGCAGAATAACAGAAAAGGCAGTTGGTCCTACTGCCTTTTTTTGTTGTTGTTGTTGTTGTTTTTTGTGGCAGCAGGGATCGAACTCACAACCTCGTGCTTGCCAGGGAGGTGCTTTGGCTGCTGAGCCAAATCCCCAGCCCTTCCTACTGCTTTTTTTCAGTGGCTGATGGGCTGTTGTAGCCAGCTGTATGCCAGTTCAGTTCTTCACATTTTGAAGTAAATCAAAACATATAACATCCTTTTTCTGAGCCAACGTATTGTTTTGGCAAGAATAAAACGAGAAGAATTTGATATAGGATACTTAGTCGGTGTTTATTTGCATGAAGTTATTTTCTAGAATGGAAAATAACCAAAAATGTTTTGACTCAGAAAAACTGAACTGGTTCTTGAAAAGTATACATTGGCTAAAGAGGAAATTAACTCTTGGGGTTTTGCTTGGGTTGAGGCATCAGGAGTGAAAATTCATTATGTGAATCAATGCTCTGTTTTAGAAATTCGGATACCCAGCATCTATATTTTAGGCTTTAAATGAAAATAATAGTTGTTGTCGTCTTCAAGGGAAGTAATAAAGGGAGTAAAGGAACAAGACGCTAGATGCAACTAATTATAATTGATGGCTTGGAATTTTGAGAGATTCGAATGGGACATTTTCAGATATCCTTCTGGTAGAAATAGAATTTCCTCAAAATGACTGGCAGTTTCTACATTGCCTATTTCACATTTGCTGTAAGACAGGGCTTTCTGAAAAAGAGCAAATTTTTCTAAGTCAGTAGGGCCAGAAACTGAAACATGCACTAACTTGGAGCATATTTAAAGATTAAAAAATAACATTGGAATTAGAAACATAAAATCTATGCAGGTTAAAATGATCTAATCCCCCCCCCCCCCATCGCTTCAACTAAATTGTAAATAAACCTCAAAAGACTTTGGAATGGTTCTGTTTTTTATGCATGCTTTTTGAGTCATTGTATTCTGAATAAAAGAACTGTATGTGATTAAAGCTTCCTGGTGTTTTCATCCCAATTTTTGGCTTCCAGAGCAGGATCCAACAGACTGTGTAAGGGTTGAATAGTAAATATATAAATGCATCAGACTATTTACTTCTGTCATTCCTACCTCAGAGTAGCCATAAAGAAAAAAAGCTGGACTCAGTCAATGCTGTTTATGGAATTCTCACTTGGTGTTACAGTTACTTATATTCTTAATTTATGGGTCATTGAAAAATAATCTGCTGACCATATTTGGCTCACAGATTATTTTGCCTAGGAATTGCTTTTGACCCAGAAATATTGTGAGATTCAAGTATATCATGAGTCAGTGGCATTTTGAATAAATTTTTATGACTTTCATAAATACTTAAGGAAGAGAACTAGCTCATTTATAGTTTGTAGGTAGACCTTGTGTTTTGACCAACATTAAAGTAATACTACCAAAATTCCAGCTAGCCAATATAGAATTAGTGACATAATTTGTCAAGGATGGGCTGTATGGCAACAATTTTTTTTTTTAATCTTTTGAAGGCTAAAGAACGTGCCAATGGAATGGAACTTGATGGACGTAGGATCAGAGTTGATTTCTCTATAACTAAAAGACCACATACCCCAACACCAGGAATTTACATGGGAAGACCTACCTAGTAAGTTTATTTTCAGTATTAAAAATGTGATGTTTAAAAAAAAAAAGGGGGCCAGGGATTTAGCTCAGTGGTTTAAGTGCCTGTCTGGCAATTGCGAGGTAAGTTGGATTCCTGGTACCAAAAAAAAATTTTAAGGTGATGTACAGTTCAATTTGTTTGTGAGCTCCAAGAAATACTCTTGACCATTTTTTTCTGTCAAACTGGTTAAACCTACTCAACAGAAAATATGCAGTTAAAATGTTCTGTTACAACAAAATAGAAGACGTTTCAGCTACTACACTGGAGTAGGAAAAAGAACTCCTTTATTACAGCAGTCACCAAGTGTATATATTATTGAAGAACACTCAAATAGAATAGTGTAAGTTCCCGACTTACAAACATTTTAGTTGCAAACAAATTGCAGAAGTAGCTCACATGTCTGCCAGATACTGGCACAGTTGTGCTGCTGTGTGCTTACTGTACTATAGTACTGTGCTCACAGCCCAGGATATCCAGAAACGAAGTAAAACCTTCAGACTCACTTTGTCGAACTGAGGAACAAACCCAACTTAGGGACATTCTGCTGTTGTTAGGGACTTACTGTAATTACAAATATACAATACACTGTATATATTGTAATTACTGTAATTATAACATATACAGTAATTGCCTTGTTCTAAAGACGGAAACCTTAGCCTTCAACTGAAACTTACCTGGCTGAAGTTTTTTTATTTTTCCTTCCTTCTGGAAATAGGTAAGGTTAGTGAACTGCTTGAATTTTTATTCTAATTTTGAGTCAAGATCTTAACTGAATTGCTCGGGCTGGCCATGAACTTAGCATCCTCCAGCCTCAGCCTCCCAAGTAACTGGGATTGTAGGCTTGGTTGACTTGTAATACAGTCAGGACATACGCACTTTGTTGGCCAAAATGTTTAATGTGTTTACCCATACTGTAACGGGGGGAAAAGACAATGTTTGTTCAGTATTAGAATTACAGTAGAAATAATACTCGTTTCCTTTTTGGTCTGGAAGAATGAAACAAGCATTTGCCTAGCCTGTCTTAGAACTTGGCTATGAGCAATATAATAAATGCTCCTAAGATCCACATGAACTTTGCAACATATTGTATCTGAACCAAGTTTTAATAGCAAAAATCATATCCAGGAAGATAGGAAAGACTTTCTGAATTTTAAAAGGTAATGTTGTTACTTGTAGTGGCAGTTCACGCCGTCGAGATTACTATGACCGAGGATATGACCGTGGCTATGATGATCGGGACTACTACAGCAGATCATATAGGTGAGTTATGTAGAAGGGTCAACCCTGTTACACTATAATTTAAACTTAGCACTATACTCAACCTTTGACCTTTTAAGTTTTTCTGTGAGGGATATATCATGATAGAATTCCTGCTTAATATGTCTGAGGAACTCTTCAATAAATTTATACCTTATAAGAGGGGGTGCTAGGGGTTAAACTCATGACCTTGCACACATTTAGTAATCACTGTTGTTGAGCTACATTCCCAGCCCTCTACACTTAGTTTTTCATAATAGGAAATAGGAGCTGAAGTTAAAACCAATTTTAAGGTTATATCTTTAACTTGGTATAGATTTCTGTGCAGTAATTACTCTGAAATATAAACAGGAATATTAACCTGGTATGTTGAACATACTTTTTCAACATGGAGTGTAAACCAGGCTGAATTCCTGAAGACAGTATATAAAGTATAACAATGGTAAGAGTTTGTTTTTTTAAAAAATGGATATTTAGTGGAATTTTGTAGGGAAATTACAGATTTAAGAAATGTGACACTTGTCTCATGTGTCACTTATCTTTGAATTATTTACATAGCACCGATTATTTATGGAGGCCAATAAGGTTAAAGGTCTTTAAATTCACTCAAGCATTTATTTAGAAATGTGTTCTGTATGGTGACACTGCTCAGTTCAGCCACCAGGGAGAGCTCTGCCGTTTTTTTTAATGGTTGGAGACATGATTTCTGTCACTTCACCTATAAGAAATTTAGTTCCTGTGCTTTGTGGAAGTTTAAACAAGGCTAAATTTTGCTTTTCTATCTTTGCAGAGGAGGTGGTGGTGGAGGCGGTGGATGGAGAGCTGCTCAAGACAGGGATCAGATTTACAGGTATTGCCAGGAGAAGATTTTAAATCTGGACAAATAAGTAGAAGGTTTCACAAAGATGTTGTCCTACTAGTATTTTGATAGTTTAAGGTTGCTTCACACAAAATTGGATTTCTTAAAACTCAAATATATTTATATATTTATATATATATATGGTGTTTTTTGTTTTTTGTTTTTTGTTTTTGGTCTTTTTGAGACAGGGTCTCGCTATGCAGTTCAGGCTGACCTCGGGCTCACTTTGTAGCCCAGGCTGGTCTCGAACTCACAACAATCCTCCAGTCTCAACCTCTCGAGTGCTGGGATTACAGGAGTGCACCACCACTCCTGGCTTGAAACTCAAATATATTCTTGACTAAAGTCAATGATAATGGTGGGTTTGCAATATTTACAGGAATTAATTTGCCTTATGGTAGGTTGTTAACTTTGTTCGTACCACTTTATAAGTAGCAATTAAGGTAAAAAATTAAACTCATGTGAATAATGGGTACTTTGGCTTAATAATGTGCTTTGTTCTCAACTCTTCCAATCCCCATTGCTAATGGAAAATTTTAAAAGGTTTTTTAGGCCCTTCTAGTTTGGGGAACTGATAAAGGGTTCATTTATTCTTTATGCCATTTAGTTTGTATTCTCTAGGCTATCATGGCTATTTTTTCTTTAATTGGGATTTTATCTGGTACATTTTAGATACACATTATCACAACAGAGTGTTTTGTTTTGTTTTTTAATATAGAAGACGGTCACCTTCTCCTTACTACAGTCGTGGAGGTTACAGATCACGTTCTAGATCTCGATCCTACTCACCTCGTAAGTTTTTAATCTTGAAAAGATTTTGTGTATATACTATAAGGACTTTCTTGGTTATAATAGATTTCTTGGAATAATAGGTTAACTCAGATAGTTCTTTTAATCTAGTTTTTGTGCACTAATTTTATACACTGAGTCCATAGATGTTATAAGTATAATATATTCTGTCACCATCATGCCTTTTTTAGGCATCTTGCAAATTTTGAACAACTTTAAAATTATTCAGGTGATTAAAATGTTATCCCTGAGATTGAGTTGAACTCTTCAGCTGTATCTAGTACTTAACTTTGGTTACATGGTTCCTAGTGTTAACAATTTGTGTGAAAGTATCTTTTTCACTGGAAGGACTTCAGCTCATTATACTTTCCTAACAGTAGGGTAGTTAAATAGTTGGGAGGGGTGAGGTGTGTGTGTGTGTAATTTTTTTTTAAGCGTTAAAACATGAGCTTGTTTTCTTCTTGCCAGGTCGCTATTAAAGCATGAAGATGAAGACTTTCTGAAACCTGCCATAGAGCTGGGATATTGTTTGTGGACAATATTTTTATTGTCTGTTTAAAAAGTGAACAGTGCCTAGTGAAGTTAGGTGACTTTTACACCTTTTATGATGACTACTTTTGGTGGAGTTGAAATGCTGTTTTCATTCTGCATTTGTGTAGTTCGGTGCTTTGTTCAAAGTTAAGTGTTTTCAGAAAAGTATGTTTTGCATGTATTTTTTTACAGTCTAAATTTTGACTGCTGAGAAGTTTCTATTGTACAAAACTTCATTTAAAAGGTTTTTCTACTGAATCCAGGGTAATCTGAAGATCGAAGCCTGTGTGTAAAATGCTACCAAATGGCAAAAAGCAACAATAAACAGTTTGATTTTTATTTTTCTTTCTAACATTGATGCTTAGCAGAACTATTCAGATTTATTAGTAAACTCAAAGGCAAAAATTCCCGTTTTCCTCCAGTCCATGAAACATACCATATTTAATATACCTGCAACTAAGTGTTAAAAATATGCTCTGTAACTCTGTACTGCTAGTATTAGAACTAAGTTTTTCAATACAGCAAATGCTTAATGCTTATATAAATGTGGATTTGTCAGCCTTTATGTAATCTGTATTATGTATAGCAGGGAATAAGAAAAGAGTTACACAATGTATATGCCTTAGGGCTGTATCTTAAAGCTGTTAAAAGGGGATAATGGTATTTCAACTGGTTATTCAGCAAGTGACAGTACATTCCACCACAAATGTACTCTTGTCCTTTTAGCTTTTAGACCATTAAAAAAAAAACTGGGTGCTTCAGAGTACAGGATGAGAGAAGGGAACACTACACCTGTGTCATGGATGAACCGAAGACTGCCTGTTCATTTTTTAAATATTATTTTCAGGTCCTTTGCTTATCAAAGGAGGCCCAATTTCACTCAAATGTTTTGAGAACTGTGTTAAATAAATGAAAACGAAGAGAAAAACTGCTGGTGCAACTCAGTTCACAAAGTGTTGCTTTTCTACTACTGTAATCAGTCTTTCTATAGCTTAGTCCCTGATAGTGTGTATTTCTTGGGTTGAAATGTATGCAAGAAAGATAAACTTTATATTCATTGAAAGTTCATAAAGATTAAGTAGATAAATGGAATGACCATCTCTTGGGATAGTCTAGCTACCACGTGTATCTGAGGATAGCTGAAAACATGTTAGGATCAGTTACTTTACATTTAGGTTATTTTCAGGGTCAGCTCTAGAGATGTCAGGCAAATAATTGTGGTTTGGAATTCTGTCTGGTTTGGGGGAATGGGTGATACAGTTTGAACCCAGGGCCTTCCTTGCACTCTTCACTGAGCTATCTGTACCTCCAGCCCCTGCAGCCTGATTTTGGTTGTGATAGCATTCTGCTTCTAAATTGGTTAGGCAATAATTTTAGGCTTTCATTTGTAATACTGAGTGGTGTATTCTTAAAAATGTCTGCCTGGGATTGTTGATAACTGTTCACTTTTCATAGACCTCTGATCCTGTGGTTTGAAACTTAAATTATCATGTGTCTGGATTTTTCTAGATCCATTCTCAATCAGTTTTAAAAGAAGAGGTAGCCACTCAAGCATTTTAATATGAGTTTTAGAATTGGGTCCAGAGCCGGGCGTGGTGGCTCACACCTGTAATCCCAGCACTCGGGGGGCTGAGACAGGTGGATTGTTGTGAGTTCGAGACCAGCCTGGGCTACAAAGTGAGCTCAAGGCCAGCCTGAACGGCATAGTGAAACCCTGTCTCAAAAACATGGGCTGGGGATCTAGCTCAGCGGTCTCAGCGCATGCCTGGCAAGCACAAGGTTGTGAGTTCAATCCCCGGTGCCGCAAAAAAAAAAAAAAAAAAAAAAGAATTGGGTCCAGATGGGACTTGTGTCATGAAGTAATAAAGATAGGAAAAAAGCTTTCAGTTTATGGTGATAATATAGATGTGAAAGAACTTAGTATTGCTTTATAGTTGTTTCGTTAGGGGGGTAAAAACTGGCCCAGCACCTAGGTATTTGAGATGAGAACAGTTGGCATTCTAGTATAGGTCTCGCTGAATTCCCCTAGAAGAGGATCCATCCTTAAGTGCGTTAGAGAGTGGTGGGGTAAGACAGAAAATGATGGCACAGCCCTCTGATTGGCCCAGGATCTGGAGCACTTTGGAGAATCACTGTTTCAAATTGATGCATTCCATGATGGTGTTGAGGTGAATCTATTTTAATAACTCAGGTCCTGTTTAGTCTGTCTATATTCTGAGATGGGTTTCACCGTTGGTTTTCTGCTGGTTGGAGAGTTCATGGTTAAGATTCAGTAAGGCATGAGCCGAGTGTGGTGTCTCATGCCTGTCATCCCAGCACTTGGGAGGCTGAGACTGGAGGATCATTGTGAGTTTGAGACCAGCCCGAGCTACAAAGTGAGGTCAAGGCCAGCCTGAACAGCATAGTGAGACCCTGTCTCAAAAAGACAAGGGCTGGGGATCTAGCTCAGCGGTCTAAGCGCCTGCCTGGCAAGCATGAGGTCATGAGTTGAATTCCCAGTGCTGGGAAAAAAAAAAGATTCAGTAAAGCATGGCACACAGGAGTAATCAGAGCTGCTTAGGAGACTTGAGATAGGATATAAAGTTCAAGGGCAGCCTAGGCCACGTGGCAAGACCCATCTCAAACTTTGTTTTACTTAATTTTCACATCTGCAATATAATATCTGTTTTTTCTAATCTGTACTCAAATTGAGCTCAGGCCATCCTTTGTAAAGCCAGTGTTTTTGACTAGTGTATACGTTGTCTTTATTGCTGTATACCCTAGAGACACCACCATCAATCAACCCCCATTAGTTAAGAGCTTACAAGCTTGTGAGACCTCCATCTGACAATGTAATGATTCCCAGTCTTAAGTAGCATGTCTACTCCAGGCATTTTAGAGCAAATTGTAAGATTTCTGCAATAAAGAAGATTGTAAGTTGAGGTTAAACGGAATGATCTGAACCTCTCACCCAGAATACAAAAGTATGCAATTGTTTTGTATTTACTATGGAAATAATGGTTGGGTGAAGGCGCTTCAGTAATTGTCAAAGCAGAGTATTATGTTCTGTGTTTAACTTAGCTGTGTCTCATTCTGGAACAGCTTCCATAAAGTACATCTGCCAGTGAGTATTTCCAATATATATGCACTCATACAAATTGCCAGTGTAGCCAAAACACTTCTTTTTCATGAGTTCCTCTACTCGGTGCAATAAAATGTAGTGTGTGTGGTTGCTGCATGCCATCCAACAGAAAAGGCTCATAGAAACATCAGGAGGTGACTATAGTCACTGAATCTGGCAACTAAGTTTAAATGACATGGAAGAATTTTTTACATCAATTGAGGACATGTAAGTGCAACTAAAGACACTAGTCAAAGAGGACTTCTGGAATGTTGAGAAAGTGCCAAAACGATGGAATTAGGTGTTAAATGCAGGGTTGGGGAATGTTTTGTGGAAGACTATTGACTCTCTTAATATTTTTAAATATGTGAGGTGAAATTAGGTACTAGGTTAATGGTCAGATGATGAGTTAAGTTCTGGGAAACCAATATAAATAGTTATATGTAACTGTACGGTATGTTAATTTGTGAGATGAAACTGATAAGGATTTCAGGTTTTCTTTGGAGTTACTAGGATAAAGTTACACTGGGGTCTGTCTTGGTTGTGTTGTGTGTTAATCTCTGTATAAACAGTTTTGTTATGTAAGTGCATAATGATTCTTCATAGGCCTGGGCTTGATCCATAGGAAAGGCCAGAAACCTAAAAGATTGCATTTGATCCTAGCTTTGCCAAAGCATTGTGGCTATTTACTAGTTTGGTTTTGTTGTTTGTTTTTTTGGTACCAGGAATCAAACTTGGAACCCTGCACTTGCCAGACAGGCACTGTGCCACGGAGTTATATCCCTGGCTCTTTACTAGTTCTACATTGAAGAGAGAACCATACTTAACCCAGAAATACTAGGTACTGCCTTGTAATTAAATTTATGCTAACAAGATGGTGTTTGATTTAAAGTTAGAATGGGAGCTTCTGACTTTAAGTGGGAGGGAATTGGTGGTTGTATTCAAATCCACACTACAGTAGGCTTGGTGGAACCTGACAACCTGTGGTTTTAGTTCCACAGATACGTGCAACTAGGCACATACAATCTCAGGATAAAAACCAAGTAGCCATGTAAGATTCTTCGCCTCCTATTAAAGTCTAATCCACAGCTTAAAGTGTGAAAGTGGTACGCACGGTTTTGAAATTGTATCTTCTCCAAGGCTAGCAGTAGTCACTCAACACTAGCAACAGCACCATTCTAACAGCAAGTGACCACACAGCTTAACCAGTGTGCAGCGTGCTGGGTTGGGCTACGATGGTCAGTGGGATGCATTGAGTGCATTTTTGATACTGATTTTTCATCTTTCAATGGAATTGTCAGGATATAACTAAATCAAAAGAGTATTGTGTATTAAAACATCACATCTCCAGAGTCAGTTAAGCATATCTCAAATAAAGCATGGTTTCCTTTGCGTTCAATTCTCGTTTGGGTAACAGGTGTTTATTGAAGTCAGGTTATTTGACTGGCACTAATCAAGTCCCTTGCACTTCATACATTCCAGGTTATCTAGAAATTATTTTTTTACCATTAGGATAAATGCCAGAAGCAATACGCATTATCTGGGGATAACAGTTTACCTTTCCATTTTGCCCCAGTAATTTTCAGGTTCTCATTTCTAAACTATACCTGTCGACCTGTTAGACCTGTTTTATGTGTGCCTATTCACCTCCTAACTGCTTTCACACTAATGCAATGTCAGGTGGTTTCGTCAGAGACTATAGTTAGTGTTCACAAAACCAAAAATAGTTGATATTGTAGAGAAAGCCCTACTGGGTCCAATCGACATTTACGTGAATCACTGGCTCCATCCTACTAGGCGTTTTGGTTCGTTTTTTGCGGGATGGAGGCTGAACTCACTCTGTTGACCCTGAATCGTACTGTTTAATCTGGGTCTGATTCAGGTAAGCTGCATAACAACACAGCTTCCCATTGCAACCTGAGTGTTCTCACTGTCTTGGTCAAAGAGTGCCTGAATTAATGGGTAATGTATAATCATCTATATGCAGTTAAAGGCTTGGAAGTATCAGGAGAGGACAGTTGGTAAAGAAAAGGCAGTGTGCAGCTGTGAAAAGGGCTGTAGGCAGGAAAAGGCCTCATTAGATTTTTTGGCTAACCTGGAGTTACATCTTCACTGGAGAGCAGTTAAGATGGAGGGGCGTGATCATTTAAAGCTTACTTAGCATATAAAAATACACATCTGTGTGTTCATATACATTGTGTGAATATACACATCAATAGTTAAACCTACATTAGGGCATTACATGAATGTACACATGAATATGTGAACCCTACATTAGGGTCACTATAGTACTGTACACATTCCCTTAATCACTAACTCAACCTTGTATATAAGCCCCTCACAGGCAACCCGTAAATCCTAGAGATAGAGCCTGGACAAGGACAAGGCAGGGAATGTGCAGGTAAGCAATGTAGCTTGGGTTAGGGTCTTAGAGCCTGGTATCTGCGACAATGCAGAGAACACTCAGGCTGTGTTGACTTGTGGGGGAGAGTGTTCCCTCAAAATATAAAAGGAAGCTGAGTTCAAAAGACCAATGGGTATTCATCTTTCTTAATCTCCCTACCAACCCTATTGGGTAGCTTTCTGTCTCCTGCT